>JANITW010000006.1:60835972-60847060 GCA_027564335.1 Erythroxylum williamsii
AACAAAAATTAGTTTAATAATTTAAATATATTAAAATAAATAATAATTTATAAATATAATATAATTTAAAATTTTTATTTTAATAAAATAAAATAATTTTTATTGATAATTTATTAATAAATATTAAGTAAGATATTAAACTAAATTTAATTAATTATCTTTAAATTATTATTTAATATATAATTATCATCGGTAATAACATTGATATTAGCAATTAACTATTTTTATTTGAAAGAAAAATATAAACTAAAAATAGAACAAAAAATTAAAATTATGATAAAAAATAGATGTGAAAAAAACCATTTCTTAACAACTTATTACATTATAAAGTTACATAATTACCTTACCATTATCACATATATTAAAAAAAGTTGATCTAATAACTAATAATCATAAATGGCCACCAATTATCATCTTCTTTATCGTGTCCACAAATGTATATGAAAATTTTCAAAGGGTTGTAGTAGTTTCACAAAATCTTCGATTTGATTGCAGCTGTTTCTAGCGCAATCAAAAAAAAAACTCACAAATGTAAATCAACATCGAAATTTGTTAACACAGTTCGACACACTTTACTTACATTTACGGGCCCTTACCAAGCATAATTGCTTTCACCTGTGATATAACAATAATTTTACTCAAAGCATTACAGAGCCAACTCACCTAACCCTTAATACTATCTCTTGCCTTCATTACCCATGAGAATAATTCACACTTAATAGTACAACTGTCTCATATTAACCTCAACAGAGGATTTTTCTCAACAACTTTTACAATTAAGATAATAAATAGACAATTCAAGTGATTAAAATAATAAAGAATATAAACAAATACACTTGAGTTTAGATAAACAGTTTCCCTAATTAATTCAACTCCTTTAATGATGAATCGAAAAGTTGTTCATCGAGAATGTTGTTGTAGTCCTCCAATATTATCACCTAACCACCACATACACGGCAACAAATAAATCACCAATAGGCGTAGATGTTTCTTCACCAAAACACTACAAATGTCGAGGCTGTAATAGTCATAACAACTGCTGGATTTTTTTAAAAAAAAACCACTACTATTGTTGAAGAACAGCAACTGCAGAGATTCCACAATCACAAATTTTGCCCAGGTAGATCACACAAACACATGACGAAAACATGGCTACAAAATCACCCTCAGTAGACGTTCAAAATAAAAGAGAACGCAGCAGCTAAATCAACAATTTTACAACCCACAAAACCACACCAAAACAGAAAAAACGTAGCAATCAATGTGGATTAAGAATCAGTGTAAAATCCAGCAATCAAAAATCATTTAATAAGAAAAACCCAGTAGCTACATTTCACCACACACGCAGATTATAAAACCAAAACATACAAAACAACTACCAAAAATTATAGCTGCAAAAAGATTTCCAAGAGACAACGAAGACTACTGAAAAATTTAACTCTCAAGACTCCACTCAAGTTACATGATCTTTTCAAAAAATCAGTAGCATATATTATTATACCTTAACCCTCAATAGCATATATTGTCATACCTTAAACCAATCAATTGCTCAAGATTATCAAAAATCATCCTATAATATCAAAAATCATCCTATAAATTCTAACTTTCCAATCATCAAACCTATAACCCATATCACACGTGAGTTCCAAAATCAAGTTAAATTTCTAAAAGATCACCGTTATCCCACAATAGGATATACATACTAAATATCATCTTACTTAGAATTTTAAACTTATCAAATTTATCTTAGAAAAGTCCCACTAAATATAACTACGGCCAATTAACAAATAATAACCAAATTAAAAATTAAGACATCGTAGCTTATATCTTAACAATCCTACCTTTTTTGGCATTATTTGTCACATATGTGAAACTCCCCCTAAAGGAGATAATTGGACATATAACATCGAATTCACATAACGTAGAGGAACTCCCCCTTAATCAAACATCAAGTTCCAAATAACATCATAAAAGTTCAAAAAACATCCAAAGAAACAATAATCCTAGATAAGCAATTATCCAATCATTCAAATTTCTCCCCCTTATGACCAAAAGATGTCAAAAAGCAATACAAATAGTCAAATCTCACCCTAAATTGAATAGTCACAAAAAATAATCCTATATCTCCCCCTTGAGACAAAACAGTGTCAAAACGAAGAACGCCTTCAACAATCAATCTCAGCAAATAAAGAAGTATAAAAATCAATAATAGGTGTAGTGGAAGAATCAAATGCACGTCAAGATAACAATTTACCACCTATCAAAACATTAGCCAATACATCATTACTTATATCAAAGTCATCCGCATATGACTGATTAAATTTAGAAACCCCAAAAATACATTCAACGAATCATAATCAAACTTAATCAATCTTCTCCTTGTTTAAACCATATGAACACAAATTACCTAAATTCATACAACCCATAATACAGAGAGGAATCAAGATAAAAATTGAAAAATCTAAATCATAGAAAATTTGAGTATTCCTATAGGTCTCCAACTAAGCTTCAACATTATCTCAACATAACTCGTAAATCAAAATTCAAGAGTAGAATTTTCAAATCATCAAGCAGAGTCTTATTCTCATATCAAATATACTATTCAACAAGTAAGGAAAAATCAAACACACATCAATCAACTGAACTTTAGAAAACCCATAAATAAAAACTCAAAGAGTCTAGATGTTAACTCCTTTGAACCTCTTTTTTTTTTTAAGAAACAATATCAAAATATGTTTTTAAAATGTAAAGCACACAGTCCCTATGTCTCTCAAAAAAAATTCAAACCTAGTTTATTCCTCATCACATTACCTTTGTCATCAACTGTCTAGTTGATTTCTCCTTCTAAAATAACTGACTTATCCTCTGTCTGAACAATTTCTTCAATAGCAACAACTAATTGTGAATCTGAACAATTTCTTGATTTTCCTTTACTACTTCTTTATGCTTGTAATTGCCTTTCTAAAATAAGTACATTTTGGTCATAAGGTTTGCAGCTGAAATTTAGTGGAGAATATCTAGATTTTCAATTTTGACCCCTTTGAAATATCAGTTGTAACAAATTGTAATAATTCGGCTTTATGTGCCCAATTAACCACAAAAATGACATGTAGGTATGAACTTTCCGTTATTCCTTGAGATTTCTCCTTTGACAGATCTGGTCACACCATTTTTCTTATCATTCGACTTAGAACATTCACCCTTATAGCCAATGCCTTGAAGGTCTCCTTTAATCTTATCAATTTTTAACAACTTTTCTAACTTTTCGGTACCTCCATTTAATATTCTTATTCTCTTTTCTGTACTAACCAACTTCAACTTTGTTTTATTAAGCTCATCTATTGCAGATAATAACTTCTCAAGATCTTGAATGATTTTCTTCATGGAGAGATTTTCCTTCTTTAGCTTTTCATTTTTCTTGCATATTTGCTCCTATTTTGCATACATTAATTCATAGGCTTCATAGATATCCTCCTTTTTGTCATTTGAGCCATTGTCATTACTATCGTAATCTAAGGTTAAACTTTGAGCTAATTCATTTGCATATTTCCTAAAATTTTCTAATTTATCCACGTTTTCATTATCAGTTTCCTGGACTTTTGCTGTATAAAGCAACTGATGCAGCACTACTCACAAATTCTTCTTCACTACCATACTCATTTTGGGATTCATTCTCACTCCAAGTGCTTGTATAGGGCTTCATTTTTCTTTTCTTCAAAGTATTAGTGTATTCTGTTTGCACATGTCTGAAGAATTGACATTTATGACATTGAATTTTGTTGATTTTTCTTTCACCTTTTTTAGTTTTAGCTTGTTGTTTGAAATTACTATTTGACGAGTTCCCACCGTTTTGACTAAAATCAGATCTATCCTTCTTCACTTTCTTTAATCACTTACTGAAATTTCTTGTCAATAACTCCATATCCTCATTCTTATTGGATTCATCTTCAAAGTCATTCACAACTTTACCAATCTTAACTTGTAATATCAATCCATTGTTCTCCCCTATTTGCCCCTCACAAATTCATCTCAAAATTCCTAAGAATTCCAATTACCTTATTCAATGAAAATTCATTAATATCATGAGCTTCCTTGATTGCTGCAATTTTTGATATGAACCTCAGAGACAACGATCTTAATGTCTTCTTAACTAGTTTCATGTTATAATATTTCTTCCCAAATTGATGTGTTTAGTTTGCTATGTCATACAGTCTCTCATGAAAGTCTCCAATGGTTTCACTCTCATCCATCTTCAGCTCTTCAAATCTTACAGAACACATCTGAAGCTTTGAAGCTATCTCAGATTTCGATTCCTCATGTATGGTTTGCAAAGTATCTCACGCTTCTTTTGCCAATTCAAAAGTTGATATCATTGAGAAGCAACCTTCATCAACAACACTAAAGATGGCATGCATGGCTTGAAATTTTCCTAGTGCTTTCTTTTCTTCAACTCTTGTCTACTTAGATGCATCTTTCAGTACTACTTCTCCCTTGTCATGAATTATAACTAGATATGTCCAACCATGCAATATTGAGTTCCATGTTTTTGTTCCTTGTGCCTAAATAAATACTCTCATATGAGATTTTCACGTAGGTTAATTTAAACCATCTGACAACGGTGACCTAATGATTGATGCCCCCTCTCTTATAGCTATAATTGTGAGACACAAATTTGCACCAACTTAACATACTAAGTTCTAATTCAGTGACCTGCTCTGATACCAATTGAAAATTTCTGAAGGGGTGTAATAGTTTCGTAAAATCTTCGATTTAATTGCAATCATTTCTAACATAATCAAAAATAGAAAATTAAATGCACAAATGTAAATCAACACTGAATTTTGTTAACGTAGTTTGACACACCTTGCATACATCTACGGGGCCCTCACTCAGCTTAATTACTTTCACTTGTGATACAACAATAGTTTTACTCAAGGTATTAAACAGAGCTGAGTCACCCAACCATTGACACTATCTCTTGTCTTTATTAGTCGTGAAAGTAATTCACACATAATAGTAAGATCACCTCATACTAACCTCAACAGAAGATTTTTCTCAATAACTTCTAACAATAAAGATAATAAATAGACAACTCAAGTGATTAAAATAAAAAAGAACATAAACAAATACACTTGAGTTTAGAAAAACAATTTCCCTAATTAATTCATCTCCCTCAATGACTAATCGGAAAGTTATTCATTGAGAATGCTGCAACAGTCCTCCAATATTGTCAGCAAACCACCTCATATGCAACAACAAACAAATCACCAATAGACGTAGACGTTTCTTCATTGAAACATTGCAAATGTTGAGGTTGCAATAACCATAACAACTACTGGAATTTTTCTCTAAAAAACCATCACTATTGATTACGAACAGCAACTACAAAAATTCCACAATCACAGATTTTGCCTAGCTAGATCACGCAAACACATAGAGAAAAATCGACAACAAAATCACTCTCAATAGATGTTCAAAATAGAAGAGAATACAATAGCCAAATCATGCACAATCAACAATTTTGCAGCCTACAAAATCACACTAGAATTTAAAAAAAAAACATAACAGCCAATGTGGATCAAGAATCAACGTAAAATCCAGCAATCAAAGATCATTTACGATAAGAAAAACCCAACAGCTATATTTCACCATACACATAGATTATGTAGCCAAAATATATAAAACAACTACTAAAAATTACAATAGTAAAAAGACTTTCAATAGACAATGAAGACTACTGAAAAATGCAACTCCCAAGACTCTACTCAAGTTACGTGATCTTTTCAAAAAATTAGTAGCATGTATTATAATACCTTAACCCTTAGTAGCATATATTGTCATACCTTAACCCAATCAACTGCTTAAGATTATTGAAAATCATCTTGGAAATCCCAATGGTCCAATCATCCACCATACAACTCATATCACACGTGGGTCTCAAAATCAAGTTAAGTTCTCAAAATCAAGTTAAATTTTCAGAAGATCACCGTTATCCCACAATAGAATATACATACTAAATATCATCTTAATAGAATTTTAAACTTATCAAACGTATCTTGGAAAAGTCCCACTTAAATACAACTAAGGCCAATTAACAAATAATGGCCAAAATTAAAGATTAATATATCATAGCCTATATCTTAACATTATATATATGTAAACTAGACATGTTAAAATCATAATGTACCGTATATTGAAAGCAGGAAAAGCAAGTGAAAGGATATGCACACAAAAAAAGCATATTCACAATAACTATCTTTACAGCTTGAAAATTGACTGCTTGCTTTTGTGGGTGTGTTTTACCTTTAGAGTGAGTGTTTCCTTTAAATCCAAATTCCAAACAACAATATAATGAAACCAGATGACTCAAGCTAAAGAGTAATAAACAGGTAAAGATAGTTAAAAGTTTATTTAGCTTCACGAGGAACAAGATTTAAAAGTAGATGAATTGAGTTTTTTTAAAAGATTTAAATTCTAAATTTTAGTTTTTTAATGATAATGATACTCGTAATCTAATCTAGTGATTTTTAAAGATATATTTGGTTCTGCCGGATTTTGGCAGAACTGAACGTTGCCGTTTGGATCCATGGAGTAGGCTGCTTGCTGTGGTAACTTCGACGTGAATATCCCTGCAAAACAAATAAGGCTCGTCAGGGGTTGTGTCCCGATTAGCCCCTCCGACGCTCAAGTTAGTCTTTCCCGGTGAAGGTGAGGTCGTCGTATGCAGAGAAGAATAGAATTGTGATTGCGTACCTCTGTTATGGCAAAGTTGTACCTTATATACGAAGTAATAACTAGGTTTAAGTTTTTATGTGTTTACATGGGAGGCTTCCTTCTATGGATAGGCCAAGGAGGGCGTGGGCTGGACCTAGGCTTGGTGTAGCCGTTAGGTATGAGACTGATCTTTGGTGATTGGACCGATCGGTCCATACATCGTTGAGACTGAATTCTGGCCCACTACAGCCGACCCGACCAATATTAAATAAATTATTGAGTGTACTTAAATAACTCTAAATCATAAAATGATAGAAGCTTGGAAGAACTAACGGAGAGGAGGCATCAAGCGGTATAAATTGCTCGTGTTAACTCTCTTATTCAATCGTGATTCGGTTTACAAAGGAATCCGTAACCCTTAAAAAGTGAATATTGGTGGCCCAAATCGTTATACGTTTGAAGATATGGAGATAACAAACGGGCTTTAGCACGCTGCTACAAGAGCAAACCGGTGCCGAAGTCCTTAACAAACAGAGCGAAAGGCCTGTTTGGTAACAAGTGAGGTGCAAAACGAGGATTAGGGTTTTAGGGTTTCCTTTATAAACTCTTGTCAGTTTTTAACAACAGACAACAGAGCAGGAGAGGTGTGTAACACAAACATTAGCGGCCCCTTTGGAGCAGAACCATGGTGCACGTTTCCTTCTATCGCAACTGTAATTTCTCAACCTCTCTCTGTCCCTCTCGATATTCTAGATATGTATAGTACTCACTTTGGTAGTCAATTGGATTATCTTTTTGAGCTTCTGCGTGTTTGATGCATCGGTATTTGGAATGCTGTTCCTTAACTACTTTAGGATGGTTGTTTATGCGATTGTGTTGTTCTCTTTCGTATGAAATTAAGTTCTCATTCTTTTAACAATTAATTTCTGGGCTTGATCTAAAGGGTGTATCGAGTATTTGTTTTGGATATATAGTCATATGGATAGGGATGAAATTAAAATAAGTTTTTTTTTCCTACCTTAAGATTGTTTAGAACTCATTTGATTTCTGCTCTTAATGAGCTTAAAAACTCACGTCCTTTTCTTAAATTGTTTGAGACGCCAGGGTTAATCATCATTTGGAGCATGTAAGTGAATGGAACAACTTAAGAAGCTCAACAAAGCTTCTTGTTCCTGGTTTCTTGTTTCCGTTGCCCCTTTTTAATTTTTTGGAATGACGCCCTGTCAGAGTGTCTCTGAATGTAGTTTAAGCCCAATGTGATAGATTTTATGAGAGAAAACATATTCATTTGACTAAAAATTATATTTTAGTGCTTTGGTCTCTGCCTGATTTGCATTGCTAACGAACTTTAGATGGGAAGACATTTAAGAAGCCTAGACGGCCCTATGAGAAGGAACGTTTGGATGCAGAGTTAAAGCTTGTGGGAGAGTATGGTCTGCGATGCAAGAGAGAGCTCTGGAGAGTGCAGTATGCACTGAGCCGTATCAGAAATGCTGCCAGAACACTTCTGACCCTTGATGAGAAGGATCCTCGTCGTATCTTTGAGGGTGAAGCTCTTCTCCGCCGAATGAATCGTTATGGGCTTTTGGATGAGACTCAGAACAAACTTGATTATGTCCTGGCCTTGACTGTTGAGAATTTCCTTGAGCGACGCTTGCAGACTCTTGTGTTCAAGTCTGGTATGGCAAAGTCTATCCACCATGCTAGAGTACTTATAAGGCAGAGGCACATCAGGTAAACTTAATTTGTTTTTGACAATGGTAGAAATTAATGATGCTTTGTCTTGGCTTTTAGCTGATATCTCTTGTAGTACTATGTAGTTTTTAGGGGAGGGACTAAAGTAGTAGATTCAACAGGTGACTTTTAGTGTGTAATTTTCCTAGAAGACTGTGAACCACTTGTATATTTAAAATATAAATAATTCTTGGAACAGCAGCAGTGTTACCTTCAGAAATTAGGTTTGTCTTCTGGTGAGGTTGTATTTGCTTTTTGTACAGTTAGCCTTTTTTTTATTAGGACCTAGTTGGGTCATGCCTTTATATATGTGGGCTGAAATGTGGTGGAGAAGATGGTTTTGTGAAGATGGGTGTATGTTTTAGTAGATTACAGAGAAGTGATCGATTGAGAGAGGTAAAGAAAATGGGCTTATTATTGTTATTTTGAAGCTGGCAATGGTTTCAGCATTTTATCTTTTATCATCTGGGACATAAATCTATGTCTTTGGTTGTGAAGTATGGAGACATTTTGTTGAGAAGATTATACTAGATGTGAATCATACGGTTTTTTGTCGTAAAGTATGGAGACGTGTTTGTAGAGAAGATTAATATTATAATCTATTATAGTTAATCTCCTTTTAGTCTCTTCCTCAGTAAATCTTACTTATCTATAAAACGCATGAGATATTTTCATTGATAGGCTTATGATATAGCCAAATAACTTATAAAATATTGCTTCTAGGATGGAGTTGTTTTAGTTACATTGCTCAATTCTCCTAATGAGCTTGATTTATCTCTCTGCTGTACTTAGTACAAGCTACTATTCTTGAGCAAGAGTTAATGATAGCAAATGATTCGTATATTTTTTTAATTTAATTTTTCTCGTTAACATCATTATTAGCATATTGCCAACTTGTTTCATGTTCTTACTGTTATACCCTTGTGGACAACATTACCAATGTAATGGCTGTATGTTTCTGGCTGGAAGGGTTGGGAGGCAGGTGGTGAACATTCCATCTTTCATGGTGAGGGTTGATTCACAAAAGCACATTGATTTCTCATTGACAAGTCCATTCGGTGGTGGCCGCCCTGGCAGAGTGAAGAGAAAGAACCAGAGGGCAGCTGCTAAAAAGGCTGCAGGGGGTGATGGAGATGAAGAGGATGAGGATTGAGGCATCCTTTTACGTCCTCTTTTTGATAGGAGGAACGTTTTCTTACGTCACATGTAGTTTTTATTTTGAGCTAGTTTTGACATAATTATGAATGTACTAGCTTTTGGCTTCTGAACTTGGATTATAAGTTTGTTTTATGGTGCATAAAGTTTTGTATTTTAGATCTTTCATGTTGGTTAGTTTGCCTTGAATGCTCAAAATGGGTTTTTATTTTTCTCTCTTCCGTGTACATCACAATTTCTTGGCACATCATGTTAGTAGTAACATTATGAGGGATGTAGTCCACATCAGGGACTGGGATGCTCCTAAAAATTCATAAGCTATAATTAGCCAAATATTTACCAAAGCATATCATTAATCATTAAATTTTTCATTAGTTTTAAAAGAGTTGATTGTTTGTAAGATACAAAATAATTTTACATGAAACAATTATCGGAGCTGTCATATTAATAAAAAATAAATATAGATATATGGGCAGAATAGATTTATTAATTCTTTGATTGCAATTGGTAAGGGGGATCTTTGAACTAAAAAATGGATTCTACAAGCTAAAAAGGGTATTTTGAGTAAATAATTTGGTAGTATTATGTAAGGTAAAAATACAAAAAAGAGGAAGAAGTTGAGATACAAGAAAAATTATTGCTGCTACTAATATATATATGTATACATTCTAAAACCTTTATATAAGTAATCTGTTGGCTCCTTATAAATTTCACTCGATCCATCCTGTAATTTGGGATTATTAGTAATTACTCGATCTTTTAAAAAAATTAGCAAGGGATGAGCTGTCTACTCAGTAAGAATAACCAACCATACTCTTAAAATTAAGTAATTTCATAAATAATTATAAAACTTAGTCAACTGATTAAATCATATATATAATACGTATTTTTACAACATCACTCAATCTAATCCAAACATTTAACAAACATTTCAAAAATTTTGTCAAATTATGATTAACACAAATATTAATTATAACTGCCATTTATGTTTTATTCTAATATTTAACTGATTGTTTTGGCCTGGGCCTAGCTTAACCTAGTAGACGTACATCTAATAGTCTGTCAATTTATCTCATCATAATCTCTCATTAGTGGAAACGTTACTAAACGTATAAATATTGGCATAGAGTACCTTGATTTCTTAATCCTCGTCTCGGTACTAATCTAGTACTTAGCTATCGATACAGGATATCCCCAGAACTTTGGATATCCTACTACCACTCCGGTACCTAATCATTGGCACAAAACATTCTTAAGACTCAGGATGCCTCGGTATTTGCTCCACAGATAGATACCTAGCTACCACTCACTCAAACTCAACCTATCTGTTGGGCCCGGGCCCCGTAAGTCCGATTCCCGAGGGCGGCCCCTCGGGTCGCGCCTGCAACGGGCGCTCCAAATACCGTCGGACCCGATCCCAACATCCATACATAATTCGATCAGTCGATACACACACATACATTTCTATAACATTCACAACCATAA
>JANITW010000006.1:60869123-60883699 GCA_027564335.1 Erythroxylum williamsii
CTAATCGTCTCCAAATTCCAATTTACACGATCCTATCGGGAATATGTCATACATGTATGTACGTTCATATGCTAGTGTAATAATTGCCAAATTACCAAATTATACATAACTAAATAATGCATGAGCATGCTAAATATGAATGAAATGAACTGTACCCATCCCATCGGTGACAGGATGTTACATTAGGTCCTTTAAATAGACTTTCTCGGGTGAAAATGGCTTTTAAGCCAGTTTATGTCCATTAAACGGACATTCACGAGATAGCTATAGTAAATTGCAATTTTGACCACTTTATATGCAGAATCTCGCTTTAAGGTCTGCATGGAAGTTGTAGATCTAGATGTATTCTTTCGAATCGTCTAAAAACAAAATCAATCCAACAATTTGAGCAAAGGTTATAGCAATTGCTCCATGATATGTACAGTATGAGTAAGGACATAAACATATTGGATTCTTTTGGCCATAACTTCTTTGTCTGACCTCCAAATTTAGTGATTCTTAAAACATTAGATTCCTAACACATTTTTCTACCTTTCCAAAAAAAGTGATAGCTTTTGGTGTTGAATTCGATAATATTGTTTCAAAGCAAGTGATGGTTTGTTGAAATAACCCTACAAGGACAAGGAAACCCACTCATGATTTTTGACCCCGGTTTGGATAGTTGGGTTTCAGGAATGGGGTCCAACACCTTGGTTGGGCTTCAGGAACGAGGCTTAGCATCTTATGGTATCAGAGTTTAGGGTTTTCCTAGGCTTAGAGTGCATGGTAGGATGAATTGTTATGCTATGTGCTTAATTGTTTGTATTGATAAATTGATTGATTGCATTAAAAGACATGCATATCACGTATACATGTAGGAAATAGGATTAAGATAAAATGTCAGCTAATCGTTAGTGGATCTATTGAAGGAGTGAAATGCCACCTCGTAGAAGGAGACGAGGAGTTAAGCAAGGATCGGCTGCACCTGACCCTCCACCAAGCGAGGAAGGCACAGATGAGTTTAGAACCCTAGGAGATGCTGAGGCTTCTGTAGGACATAGTATTAGGCCCTCTCGATCACAGACTTAAGAGTTGCTTATTTCGCAGGAGCAAGCGCTTACCTTAGATCCAAGATTGTTCCAAGCCTTTATTCAGGCGTTTGTCCAGGCTATGGGACAAATGCCACAGACTTCTGCCCCGGCTCCAGCTAAAAAGGGGAAACAGTTCGATAAACTAAGGAAGTATGGAGTGGATTTTTATGGGACCACAGATCCTGAGGAAGCTGAGACGTGGATGAGAAAGATAGAAAGGATACTGGATCAGATGGATTGTGAGGATGATGAGAAGGTGGAATATGCTGCGAGTTTGCTACAAGGGGATGCTCTGCATTGGTGGGAGAGTGTCCCAGGGAGTCAGTTCAAACCGCCAGTGTTGGCATGGGAGGACTTCCTCACTGCTTATAAGAAGAAGTATCTGTCTGAGGTATACATTTAGCATAAGTAGAGGGAATTCCTAAGTCTCACCTAGAGGGAGATGACGGTTAGTGAGTATAAGCGCTGCTTTACACAGTTGTCATTACATGCAGCAGAGATGATGCTGAGTGAGGCAGCTAAGTGTCATCGGTTTGAATCAGGACTGTACCTAGTCATCAGGAAAAAAGTGATGGTGCAGAACTTCTATGACTTTCAACAGCCGGTTGAAGCAGCACTGAGGGTTGAAAATATTGAAAACATAAAAAGTGTTGTCAACAAAAAGAGGAAAGGCAGAGAACAGTCTAAGAGGGGAGGCGGTACTCCTATATCAGAGAGAAGTGTCAGGATTTTCCTTACATAGTCTAAGGAAAAGAATAGTGGAGCGAGTAGACCTAGACAGATGAAAACTATCTCATATAAAGTCTCAATAGCTAGACGTAGCAGTAGGGAAGATGGGGATAAGCCGCCCATTCCTAAATGTGAGCATACTTCAATTGTGAGGAGAAAGGACACATGGAAAAAGAGTTCCCGCATAATCCAAGACATGAGAGAAGTCAGATGCAAGCATCAAAGAGGGCTGAGATAGTGGGACACAGGACAGTAACGGGAGTGGGCAGTAGAAGTTCTTATGCAGCCAGGAAAGTGAACTCTCTAGGAAGACAGAGGGGACAAACACCGGCTAGAGTGTTTGTTATGACAAGGGAGGATGCAGAGACAGCTCCAGAAGTTGTAACTGGTATGATTAAATTATTTGATGAATATGTTATTTTTTTTATTGATCCGGGTTCTACTAATTGTTTGTGTCATTGAGTAAAACTATGCATGATAGACAATTGAGCCTATTGGATATTCCTTTGCTGGTGAGTACTCCAATCAACCGAGGTATTATTATTAGTCAAGTCTTCAGAGACTGTGAGATACTTATTGGAGAGGAACAATTAGTGGTGGACCTAATGCCATTGAGGATGGGAGGATTAGATGTGATTTTGGGGATAGACACCTTGGAAAAATATAATGCCAACTTGGATTGCAAACAGAAGATCTTGGAGTTCGAAATTGGCAATAGTAGAAAGGTAGTATTTATAGGGGATAGAAAGGCGAGTCTGACTAGAATGGTTTCGGCTTTGATAGCAGAAAAACTGATAAGGAAAGGATGTGAAGCATTTTTGGCCTATGTGGTAGACACAAAGGCAAATGGAGGGAAGTTAGAAGAAATACCTGTGGTCATGGAATTCCCGGGTGCCTTTCCCGAGGAATTACCAGGACTACTGCCACCTAGAGAAATTGAATGTCCCATTAGGCTTCTTCATGGCACAATGCCAATCTCAATTCTACCTTATAGAATGGCTTCGGTGGAATTGAAAGAGCTTAAGGAGCAGTTGGAAGAATTACTGGAGAAAGGTTGCATTAGGCCGAGCTCTTCACTATGGGGAGCTCTGGTCCTCTTTGTAAAGAAGAAAGATGGATTGTTGAGGATGTGTGTGGACTACCAGAAGCTCAACCATGTCACTATCAAGAATAGATACCCACTCCCTCGCATAGATGATTTGTTTGATCAGTTGCAAGGGGCAAGAGTCTTTTCTAAGATAGACTTGAGATCGGGTTATCACCAATTGAGGATAAAGGAGTCCGATGTGTTAAAGATTGTTTTTAGAACATGGTATGGCCACTTTGAGTTCTTGGTCATACCTTTTGGGTTAAAAAATGCACCTGCAGTTTTCATGGACATGATGAATCGAGTCTTTAAGTCCTTCTTAGTCTGATTTATCATTGTCTCTATTGATGATATATTGGTTTATTCTAAGAGTGATAAGGAGCATGATGAACATTTGAGGGTTGCCTTGGAGACATTAAGGAAGAACGAGTTGCCAAATTTGATAAATGTGAATTTTGGCTAAGAGAAGTAGCTTTTCTTAGGCATGTGATTTCAAAGCACGTGGTACATGTGGATCGCAGAAAGATAGAAGCGGTTGTGAAATGAGAAGCACCTAAGAATATAGCAGACGTGAGGAGTTTCTTGGGTTTAGCTGGATATTATAAGAGGTTTATAGAGGGCTTTTCTATAATAGCAGCTCCACTTACCAAATTGACCAGGAAGAACCAGAAGTTTGTGCAGACAGATGAATGTCAGAAAAGCTTTAAGGAGCTTAAGTATCGATTGACGAGTGCTCCGATTTTAGCGTTGCCTTCGGGTGATGATGGATACAAAGTGCATAGTGATGCCTCGAGGAAAGGATTAGGCTGTGTATTGATGCAAGGAGATAAGGCGATTGCTTATGCTTCTAGACAATTGAAACCTTATGAGATGAATTATCCGACGCATGACTTGGAATTGGTTGCCATAATTTTTGCATTGAAATCTAGAGATATTACCTGTATGGAGTCACCACCAGGGTGTTTACTGACCACAAGAGTGGTTTTTTGGACTGAATTTAGTGAAAACAAGATGATCAAGCCTTATATTGTAAGAGATACTAAAGAGAAAGTTCAAATTATCCAATAAACATTGAAAACTGCCAGTGATAGGCAGATATCCTATACTGATTTAAAAAGGAAAGATATTGAAGATAAGGTATTTTTAAAAGTATCACCATGGAAAAATATACTTCAATTTGGGAAGAAAGGTAAGCTTAACCCACAATACATCGGTCCCTATGAAATTCTTAAGAAAGTTGAATTAGTTGCTTATAAATTAGCTCTTCCTGAAGAATTGGCCAAGTTGCATGATGTGTTTCATGTTTCTATGTTAAGAAGATATTGTTCTAATGATACACATAAGGTTCTTATCCAAGAAATTCAAACACAACCAGATTTTTCTTATGAGCAAGAGCCTATGTCTATCTTAGCCAGAGAAGTCTGACAATTCATAAATAAACAAATACCTCTGGTGAAAGTACTCTGGCGACACCATGAACTCGAGGAAGCAATATAGGAACCAGAATCGACCATGAGAGCTCAGTATCCTCAGCTATTCTTATCAGGTATGAATTTTAAGGAAGAAATTCATTTAAAGGGGAGAGAAATGAAAGGCCCCAAATTACACCTTAGTAGGATTTCATGGAAGTATAGGTGATAGGAGTCAATGATTATGATTTGACTGTGTTGCTTATGTTTTGAATTTTGGTTTTTTGTATTATAACTAGTAACTTGGAATTTATTTGTTACAATTGGGGAAATTTTGATGAATTAAAATGTACATTGGACTAGGAAAATTTTCAACTGGTAAGACAAGTTGACACTTGAAAAATTAGGATGAATAAGCTTATGAATTAGTGATATTTGGCATGGAAAATTAAGTGAAAATGGCATAGCTATTTAATTGACAAGTGGCAACAATGACTAACAAATGGCCTAGGCTAATGGTGACATTTTGTAGCTTATAAAGTGGACAAATGGGATACATATTTAGTGAAAAATGTCAATAGAAGGAAGAGACATCTTGCACCTGATTGAACTAAGTTTGTGCAGAACATGTTTCTGTTGTGTTTTCTGTTCTTTCTTCATCTCTTACCACCAAAAACCTATTCTTATCTTACAACCCTGTGTTTTGTTTAAATTTTTTGTTTCTAAATTATCAAATTAAAATACTGCATTAAGGAAGCTAGATCATACTATCTTCTATGTTGTTGTCTTTTTGGTGCTAAGATCATCCTAATTTCACCTTGATCTTGGAATTGTGTTTGTTTCCTTCGAAGGCTAGATTGGCTTGTTCATTGAAGTAGGAATTTGAATTAAACATGTAAGTGGAATTCTAAACTTGATGGCATATAGTAACACAAATTCTATGATGATTAAATTGGGGTAGAATATGTGTTGTGATGAAGATATAATGATTTCTGGAAAATGATGTTTGTTTGATAAATTATGTTTTAGTTTTTGATGCATGGAAGACAATGGTTTGTGAGCTGCTAAATGAATGATTTTGAATTGGAATTGGATATGAAATTGATAAGGAATTGGACATGAAATTGTTGAGAAATTGAAGTATAAATAAGGTGTAATTGAGGTGTAATTAATGGACTATATGAAGGTATTCTAAATTTGATATAAAGATGTAAGAATCTGGAAAATTGATGAAAGTTGGACAATGCACCTTCGGATTACCTATCCCACGATCGTGGCAACTACATAAGCTCCTTCCCACAATCATGGCCTTGAAGTGAGAAAAGTTTAGTTTTGTGTAATATTTGAACTAACTAAGGATAAGTTACATTACTTAGATGCATTTGGATTTGATTGGGGCTTGAAATGAACCAAGTTTGAGGTTGGATTAATTGGTTAAAGGCTAGATAAGTTTTGGATTGTTAATTGAGGTTACAACTTAAGGAATGGATTGTTTAATACCAATGTATCTAATTATGGAATTTTTGAGTTGTTCAAGAGATGAAGGTGTTCTTATGAACACAAATGTGAGCCAAAGGATATAAGAATGTCAATTGGATATGAATGTTTGAGAATTAGGAATTTGTGTGAACATATATAATATGTAATTACTTAATGTTATCATTGATGTATTGATGCAAATGCTTAAATTCATAAGGCATATTGACTTTATTCAGATATGAATGAATGTAATCAATTTGAGAATAAAGAAATAAATTCATACGTTATGCATTATTTCTTTGTTATATGATTATGTAATATGACATGTTTTGTTTTAAACTTATTAAGTCCTAGTTGTGAGTAAATGGGCTTGACTAGAATGGTCTATAGGTGCTTCTATACTTAAAACTATAGTGTCTTCTGTTTTAGAGACCTAAGTGTCTTCCGTTTTTGTTGATACCAATCATGGGTATCTTCTATCATGTTCCTGTTGCCCACTTCTGAAAAAGGATTAGTAGGCAATTTTGTATGTGTTTTGATATTTGTTCTATTCTAATGCAGTATATCATGTTCTAATACAATTATGTTCTGTTTTGATATAATAATGTTCTATTCTGATACAATTATTCTTTTTAATAAGTTCATTCAAAGTTGCAACAATGGAACTAAAGTCTTTAACAAACCTTCTATTGAAACTTGCTAGATTATGAAAACTTCTCACCGTATTGGCTTTCTTAGGTGTATGCTAGTCCATTATTGCCTTTACCTTCTCACCATCAACACTAACAACCTGTGAAGTAATATCAAATCTAAGAAATACAATAGATTATAAGCAAAATGTACACTTTTTAATATTAGTCTCTGAATACACTAAAAATAGCATGCAGGTGTTCCATACGATCATTTAAATTCTTGCTATAAACTAAAATATCATCAAAGTAAACTATCACAGATTTTCCTATGAAAGCGCACAAGATATGGTTTATAAGCCTTATGAAAGTACTGGGTGCATTAGTTAAAATAAAGGGCATTACTAACCACTCATACAATCCATATTTAGTTTTAAATGTTGATTTCCATTCTATCTCCTTCTTTCTTGCGAATTTGATAGTAGCCATTCTTTAAATCAATCTTTCAAAACAAGCATAACCAATAAAATTAATCAACAATATCATCTAATCGAGGGATAGGATGTCTATACTTGACTATTATTTTGTTTATGGCTTGGTAATCTACACACATATGCCATGTTCCATCTTCTTTTGGAACTAAGATTACAAGAACCAAACATGGGCTAAAACTTTCTTATATAAATCCCTTTTGCACCAAGTCATCAACTTATCATTATATCTCCTTTGTTGCTGATTGAGCCAAGTTTATACTATAAATTGGCTGCATTTTTATAGCTACTTGTGCATGTGTTGACTCCTTATTGATGATTTTTGTGCTTAAATTGGTTCCTCATACTGAGTTCTTTCAATTCCCAATTTGTCAGTAAATTGTCATGATTTGATACTTATTTTTCCATAATTTTTATTGGGACAATTGATACTGCAAATTGTTGTTGTTGTTGTTATTTAATTTCAGGAACAAAGGAGTCAACGTCAGGAAGTCAATAGTTAAAGGTCCTTCCGCATGTCTCGACGCATGACATCTCACACGACGCGGTCGCGGCGCATGACGATGCAGACGACGCGACGAGCAGGCGATTGCAATCCAAATTTTGAGTTTGATTGGAAAATGATATTTTGGTATTTGAAATAAGAAGTATATATACACGATAAAGTTGATTGAACAAAGAGATTATTAAAGAAAGCACAAATAACAACCTAAGCTATACATCCTAGTAGGAATACGCTAAAATAGTACTTAGCGGCTAAGGATGTAGAAGCAAGTGACTGCATGTATGAGTTTTCAATAGTCTTAACTGTTGGAGATATGCTTAAAGCTTATATTTTGGATTTCATAGAAACATAAGGTTAATTTATAGTTTTAGTTGACTTTAATCATAACAATCATTACCACAGTGATATCATTAGAATACCATATGAGGCATTATATGACAAAAAGAGTCATCTGCCTTTATATTGGGATGAATAAAGCCTAAAATAGTTGAAGGTCAAAATTGTTTAGAGATGCTGTTGATAAGTGAAATTGATCTGCGTTAGAAATTAAGTGATTCAAGAAAGATAAAGGAGTTAGGTGGATCAACACCGAAGATATGGAATATAGTGAGATAGATATAAGAATTAAGTGTAATAACGCTAAAGAGATGTGAAATATCGAGCAAAAGATGAAATAATTCTGATAGTATTCCCATGGCAAGGTGTGCTCAAGTTAGGAAAAAGGGGGAACTAAGCCTGATATAAATTTGGTCTATATGAAATTATTGTGAGAGTAGGACCATTGACTTGTGAGATAGTATTACCAATAAAAGATGTTTCAAATTCACACAGTGTTATATAGATATTTCTAGGAAATATCATTATGATTTGATATAAGTGTTATTGATACCAGGAGTGAAATTGTGAGTAATATGAAATATATTGAGGAAACAGTTAAGATATTATGGTATCTGAATAAGTAATTGAAAGACCAATCGATTCCATTGAATATATTTAATCAGAAGAAATCATTCGAATGATGAAGTTAAATGAGAAACGGAGGAGTATATGAGGAAACAATACCCTTATCTTTTTGAGCAATCAGATAAGAATTTTGAGGACAAAATTTATTAAGGGGGAGAATTGTAACATCCCGTTCCTATACTAAGGGTTAGAATCCTAGATTTCTGTAATTGAGAAATAGCAATGAGAGAATTATTTCATGCTCATACATAATGTTAGCATACCCATACGTGAATTTGATTATTTTACACATTATAATAAATTGTTCATGTACTCATTTGATGTTTTTCGGGTATAAATGATTGTTTTAATGAGATTATAATGTGAATTATGGATTATGTGTCTTAAAATTAAGTTGGGGTGTATAAGTCGTGAATTGGATTTTTTTTAGTGAAATATGAAAATTTTCTGAAATTTAAAGGTATTTTTGGACTAGAAAAAATGTCAAGTGGCAGAACAATTGATGAATAGGAGTATAATTGAGAGTTAAATGGCAACAAGAATTTTTATAAATGACATTGGGATTTAATGACAAGTGTCATTGAAAATTGAGAGAAATTTGGGTTAAAAATTGGAGATAAATGGATTATCTTGTTAAAAGAGCCAATTGGAGACCACAATAAAATGATAAGTGGCAAGTGATAAGTGTCACAACACTTGCCACTCACCATTCAAGATTTTATTACCCAAATTAAAGACCATCTCATGGTTTTTCACTTGCCATATACGATACATGCTTCTTTTCTTCATCTTCTTCATTTGCTCTCTTCTTTAATCACGACCATCTCACTCTCACGCTCATCATATTGATTTTTGTCCAACTCTTTTACTTTGCTCATCAAGATTCGCTGTCTTCTCCATTTTGTTAGTAAAAGACCTAAACTTTCTACCTTAAATGATAATGATGATCGTGTGATGTGGGATGTTAGGGTTTCATGGTGATTAAAGATGCTTGGAGTTTAATCAAGTAAGTTAAACTCTATTCTTCATGGGTTGTCTAAATAGAAGCATATACGATGATAGTTAGTGGTAAATGATCATGATAAAGATGTTGAAAATATTTGTGTAACATGGGTGGATAATGAACATATCCATGTCTTGCTTTGTATTTTGATGGGTAATAGATTATGGAACGATATAATGTTGGATTAATCGAGTAAATGGTGTTTAAGGTGAGCTGGAATATGTTGGCTGTAACATTTCCATTAGATATGCATCAGTATTTTAGCTATTAATTGATCTGTAGATATCCAAATGGATGATTTTTAATTTGGATTAAATAAGAGACATATGGCTATATTTTTCATGAAGACATCAAATTCAAATTCTATCTTTAAGAGTTTCAAAGATTGACTTGAAGTTGAGTACTGGGTGCAGTAAATTGATGGATGAATACATATGTTTGTGTTCTGTTTTAAGAGTATGAAAACCATGAGTGATGAGTTGTTATATAGATGTTATGATTTTTGAATTAAGGGTATAATGGAAGTGAAAGTTATGTTAACCAAGATGTTGAGTTATGTTTTTGAAATTAGATGAATTAAGGTGATAGTTAGAAGTGAAATGAAGGTGGAAATGAAGATGAATATATTCAGAAAGTTGATGATAAATGTATATATGTATATGTTATGTTTTTAGTGTTCATGAGCAATCATGAACTATAATTTATTTATAGGTGATATTGAGTTGAAATGGATTTAAGAATGATGGGGAAATGATGAGTAATTAAATTAGAAATGATAGATCAAGCATAAGATGTTGAATCTAATAAGTAAAGAATTAGCAATTGGATATATTTTGGGGCAAGAGACATAACTTTTGTTGTGGATCTCAGATTGAGATCATTTAAGTATGCTTTCGAAAAAGACATCAAGTTCTACAACTTTATGAAGGCCTTAAGTAGAGATTTTGCTGTCTAAAGGGTCAAATTTTAAAATTTTTGTAAGTGAGCTATAAAGGTTCGCTCAGCGGATATTCACAATCTATTTGGACTTAAATTAAACCTAGAATAATGCTTGGATTAAGTGATTAAATGTATGGTATGTATGAAGTGATAATTAGGGCTATAACTTAGTGAATGAATTGATGATATCAAAGTACTAAAGGCATGAGTACAATAGGAATGAAGAGGTTCATATGATTGTAGTTATGATTCAAAAGAGTTGAGTAATATGTATTAAGTAAATGTGAATAAGAATTGGGTATTATGAGAGCATATAATATTAAAAAAGAAATGATGAGAAATTGAGTTAAGATATTAGAATAACCAAGAGTTTCATGAGGTGTAAGCCTAAGAATAAGTTAGAAACATACAAAGGATAAGGATTGAATGGTAAACTTAGAATGATCATGTACAAGCGAAGTGCAAACCTAAGTCCAATTAGACGTATATGATTTACGAAATGAGAATGAACATAAGATGTGAATTTAGGTACTATATCTGAGATTGTCATTAAGCATGGATTATACACAACACATATACATATGTATGTGATTGAGAGTTTATAAGATTGTGCAATTAATAATGTGTATGTGCAATATATATATTGCATAATGTTGATGTGTAGGATAAAACGTCCGCATCTAGACATTTCCAGATCATAGAAGCTAATGTTAATCTGGAGTGTACTGTGAGTAACCTATATAGTCTCACTTGATTATTTATTTGTTTTAAATTTTTTATTAAATGAATGCATGAAAGATAAAGATAGTTGTGACCAGAGTCGCTAGTAAAAAAAGCTTAAAGCTCATAATATGATAAGAGCCTCTGGCTCAATTGCTATTATCTACTAAGGGATATGGGACATTATCTGATATATGCTCGGTATCCATAAAGGATATGAGCTAGTGAAAAAAGGCACTCAGTCATAACAAAGTAATAAATGAAAGTGAGTCTCCTGTGTATTGCATTTATAATTGATATGTGTATTCTAAATGATTGAAATGATCGATTTGACTGTACTAAATGTGATAAGTGATGTTACATGATAAATGAAATGATGTGAATTATGTGTTTACTTGTGTTGATATGTTGTATGAGTTGAGTGAACCATCGAGGGTGGTTAACTTACTGAGTTCATAAAACTCACCAAAATTGCAACATTATGTTTTAGGCTTAAAGAAGATCTTCAGTTAGACAAATTAGAGTTAAGCCACTGTATTCGAGTAAGAGATAGAGGTTGGGATTAGTTCACGTCTGCATTCATATTTCTTTATTTTTGTATCAAATTGTTTATTCTATAATTATTGTACCTCAATTATTTGAAAATTGGAAATGTTTGTAAATGAGATCGATTAATGAGTATAGTAACACTTGTGAATGAAAATGTTTACGAATAAAATGGGCCCGATTTGTTTGTTGAATTTTTTCATATGCGTGTGTTGTTCTAAAAAATTTTGTAATGAGTTTGATTGACTGACTATTCTAGCATGCCACCCTTGTGGAGTATGTTCTCGAATACCGTCGGTATGTTCAGGAATATGTCCTATGAGAGTGGGTTGCTACACTATTAGCTAGTGACAATTGCATTCCCCTAATCATGCCCATCACCCACCTTTTTTTAGGTTTATGTCCCTAAAAATAGTTTCAGCCCCCTCCACAAAAGCTTGCTGAATTGCTGAAGAGATGCATAAGGGCATTGAGATCTATGACCCCAGGCATCCACTACCACCTTACAATACTCCTGATGCATGGCCCTGACAACCTTAAACTGGAATTGTCTCAATCTAAGAATTGAAGAAATCCCCTTAGGACATAGTAAAATTAGACTATGGTATAAAAGAACTCGAGGCATATTAATTAGAGAAGCATCTCGGAATAAATCCTTCTAAGAATGATTAGCAATATCATGACCTAATCATTCTTTAAACCAACACCTGAAGATTTTCTAGCCCAATAGAAAATAAGCCCTTGAAAACTAACATCATATAGCTCGTAACTATTCCACTAATCACGAAAAGCCCTGCATCGACTAACAAAAGGCGGACTACCACCTTTCTTTGCATAACCCTTCACAATATCATTAAAGTCACCTATAAGTAACTATGTCATAGAGAGCAAAGACGCTATGTCCACCATAGATTGCCAAATTGCTCCTTTAGCGTGTTTACAGTGCTAACATAACACACAATAAGTAACTAAGGCTAAAACCCAGGCACATCTAATAACACATAAATATATTGAGTGGAAAAATGAATGAGATGAATCTTTAAATTATCCATATTCCATAAAAAGCCTAACCTGCCTCAACAAATCCGTTTAAGTTAGCCTTGAGAAAATGAGAGAACTCTAAGCTCTTGATAATTCCATCAGCCACGGAGCCAAAAATACAAGGCTTAAAAATAATAGATATATCAACTCTCTTACTCTTACAAAGATCCTTAAACATATAGGAGAAACCTCCCTTTTTTTCCCCACAAATATTCCATGACATAATATGTAAATCCATAAAAATAACAAAGACTTAAAAGAAAAGGGAGGGTTAACACTTATGTAGGCTCCGACTCCTTGCACATTTTCCTTGCTTGTTGCCCACTTTACCATCAATCTTAAAGAAGAGCATATCTCCTACTTTATCTAACTCAAATTGGTCACCAGATCTAATCTTCTCCAAAACACTGGGACCTAAGTCAATATTGAATGAATCATTCTACATAACATGTTCTTGAGTATAAGGGTCTTCTTCAATATTAACTTCTACCATCATAGGAGACTTCATATTAGAAGGTGGCACAATAGTACTATCACTTGACATAATATTAAGTTTATGTAGAAGGGGTAGTAAGAACGTCGACATGGACACACCAATTACAATTCATGTTGATTTAATCAACTTGGAATTTGTGATGGATCCCATTTTTTGACCTTTGGATTTGGACATTCTTACCTTGCCACTATTCTCCTTCTAAGGGGAATTGTCTTGAGAATTAAACACTTTCTAGATACTTGCCTTCGTCACATTGCCTTCCTCTAAATTTGGCTCTATAGAGACATTTTCAACTTCTAAGCTTTCAAATCTATTGAGAACGATTTTGTCCTTATCCCTTCGATTATATTAGATAGAAGGGAGTCTCCCAGTTACTTTAAAATTTCTACGAGGTTGTTTTTGAACTATTATCCAAGGACAAAATTGTAATTCATCTTCATCTGTCCCCATCGTCATCGTCTGCTAGTCCTAGGATCCTCCACTAGCTCTCTCACCATCTATCCTCACACCTTCACCACCATTCTGACTGAAAGAAGTACAAGGAATTTTAGTGCAATACGAAATCAAGTGTCCTGCCTTCCCACATCCATTACAAATCATTGAAACACCCTCATATTTAACCTTACACCAAAATACTGACACTTTTATTCTTAGAACAAGGTGTTACCCCCAGAATTTTTTTTTTAGGATAAATCAAGCATGATTAGATTAATGGGGTAAATTAATATAGTATTTAATAAAGTTAGCATGAAATTAGCATATGACACTAAATGAGTTAGGTGTTAAGAATTAATGTTAGTAAATGCATTGGTTGATTTAAATGAGTTAGATGTAGTTTAATGTGCTAGTTGGGCCTTGGGCCCAAATGAAATGAATAAAGAACAAGAAATGAAATGGGCCAAAATGAAATAAGAAAGAAGAGAGGATATATATATGCAATGGGCTTGTGTGGGCCTAAGCAAGTTGTAGTAGGGAAGTAAAAGAAGAAGAAGGAATTAAGTGAAGAAGTGGGCTTGGGCTTAAGTTAAAATGAAAGGAGTATAAAAGGAGGAATTAAATGAGTAAGTTGGGCTTAAGATAAATGGGCTTGAGTAGTTTGATGAAGTAGGGAAAGAAAAGAGAATAAGAATAAGTGGGCTTAAGTAGTATAAAGAGAAGATGTGGAGGAGGGAAGAAGAAGGAGTTGGATATTGGGCTTAATGGGCTTAAGTAAATTGAGAGGAGTATAAAAGAAGAGGAATTAAATGAAATGGGTGTAGGAAAGAAGTGAGATTTACGAAAATAGAGAGGGAGAGAGTGGGTTTCGTGAATGAGGAGAGAAGGAGGAGAAAAGAGAAAGAAGCTTGCTTAGGGCTTTGATTTCCAAGAGAGTTAGTGAGTTTTTGAAGAAAGTCCAAGGAGAAAAAGTGAAGAGGAAGGCTAGAGCTACATTTTGATACAAGAAACCACTTGGTTGGTTAAGGATTCAA
>JANITW010000006.1:60973559-60994140 GCA_027564335.1 Erythroxylum williamsii
TACATGTTTAATTTTAAATTAAAAATTTTCTATAAAAGGTAATGTCAAGACAAATTAAAGATAGTTAATATTATTGAAAAATTAAGGAAGACAAGAGTTAGGTGGTTCGTACTTAAAAAATTTAAGAGAAAAAAAGGAACTTCTAAAAAAGGTTAAGTTTAAAACCTTTGCCATAAATTCCCAAATATGCATTTCACCAAAATTCAAACCCGTCAAAATCTATAATTCATTACTCATATATACTTAACAATTTTCCACATAATGAAATTACATTGCAGTTAATTCTCACTGTTTGTTCTTTTCTTTAAATTTAATTTTATTAAATTATACAGCAAGTAGAACACATGCTTTCTGTCCATGATGTTATTAAATATTAACTCTTTATCATGTAATTATATTATTAATTGTTGAACTGTAAAAATTTTATTTTATGTTAATATCTTTTTCAAGACTATTAACAATTAATTTATCAATTAATTAACATAATTTTTTCTAGTTAAAACTGATAAGATTGCATTATCAATGTTTGAATTCTGCAATTAAATTTGACCCTAATTTAGAGAATCTTTAGGTTTGTATGAAACTTCTTTCAAGTATAGTAGATCTATTCATATAAGAGAATTTTCCAATCTCAATCATAACAAATCAAATCATGCCTTAATATTTCAGATATATTATAACAAGAATAAAATGTATAAATGAATCACAATAAATTAATCAATATAATTGCATTAAATAAAAGATCAAAATATATTGTTATCCCAATTTAGTGTTCATCACACTTATACAATAAGCATGTTTATTAGTTAGTCGTAGAAAACGAAATCAATAACAAAAATACAGAAAAACTAATAGAAGCAAAGAAATTATAATTCTAAAACTAATAGAAGAAAAGAAATTGTATTGCATGAGTCACTAATTTCCAGTAAATGTTTACTTTGTTTACATCAGCAACCAACAATCAGTTTAAGCCTACATTATTATCAGAATCATCTTTTACAAATACAGAACTTTTTAACACGTAGGTAACTACGACATTTATCAATGGAAATATCAACTATTAAATTGTTTACTTCTTCTAAATTTACAATACCAAATGTTTGTTGTGCCTGTAAATCAATATTGTTAAATAATTCAAACAAAAAAAAAATGTAATACAATTATTAAAAATAATTGAAATTTAGACAATTATTAGCGGTAGCTTTAGAACGTCCCATAATACAGACCAATAAACGGTATACACTGGGTGGTGGTGGGTCTGGTGTTACGTCTGCGGGCTGGTGACCTCTGTTGTAGCTGCGTGATGGGGCGTGGACCTTGGGTGTGTGTGGCTTCGGCGGCGCGTGGTCTACTGGTGGAGTTTCTGTGATGGAGCTCTGTGCTGAGAACTTTTAATATGGCTTGTGAAAAGGCAAACACAAATTGGGCCTTTTTAAATTTAATTTAAAAGTGAATAAATTAAAACATTTAATTTGTTTTTGAATTGATGAGTCTATTGCATTCTACTTTTAAATATTATAAATTTTTATTTAAAACAGGAAAGAGTGAATCTTAACCCTTGTTGATATCTCTTCTGCTGAAATATCAACTGACATTTTTTAATGAGTCAAGCCTGCGTCTTTATTTGTTTAATTTATTTTTCTAAAACGCCGGGATTTAAATGAGTTTATATTAATTGTTTTTATTTTATGGGCTGATCATAAAGACATGGTAATTTTAGAATCCAACTCGAAATATTTAATTGATATAAAAGAGTAACATTAGTGTCTTAATAAGTTAAAGAATTATGCATCCGTTTTAGAGATAGAAGACGCATGATAAGTTTAGATGGTTGGCCTGCATACGAATTTTATGCCCTATATTAATAAATTCAATTTTGATTAGAGTACTAAATCTATCAATTTCATGGTCATAAATAAAATTAAAATAATGGATGCTCCACCTAAAAACTAACCTCCACACATGCATCTTTATTGCAATAAACTTTTAACAAAATTGATGGAAAGCATCGTTATTCTGCAATTCTATAATATGTAAGCGAACGCTTAACTACTTAAGTAAATTTTAAGACTATAACATGTTTTTAAGTATTAATCCCTCTCTAGTTTTTTTTTTTAATCAGACAAAATTTTTAAATAGTCTTTAATGTTATTATATGATTAAGAAAATATTAATGTAAAAAAATAAAGCTTATTTATGCGCTAAAAAAAATTAAAGAGTCTATTATTAAGTTTCATATAAATAATTAATAACATTATATAAACTCATAACTGCAAAAGATTAAGCATTGATTTGAACTTTAATTAAAACCTTAAGAGTGAATTTATGTATTTTACCCTATTTATTTTTGGTCTTTCCTTTAATTCTTTTCAGGAAACAAGATATAAAATTTACTTTCTTCTAATTCTTTCAAGGAAACAAGCTCCCTAATCTCTACTCAACCATTTTGCATTCCCTTTCTCATTACTTTAGATTCAAACCTTTCAAAACTAAACGGTAAGAATAACAATTTGTTAACATAGAGTAAAGTTCACTAAGATTGAATTCAAACAGTTGCCAGAATGATCCTAAGCCTAAATTTTAGAACACGTATTTTGTTGTTGAAGTCGGATTCAATTTTAAATTTGTCTGATACTTTTAATTAAATTTATTAATTTGATAGGTGAGGTTCGAATATTTTTATAGTTACTGTAGACTTAACAATGGGGGAGCCTGCTGTCCCATTTCAGGTAACAAGCCGTAGTTTCTGTATCAGTCCCACATTTGCTCTCTCTTTATAATTAGAGTCCTCTACTCAGGGTTACAGAACTGACTTGAGATGTGGGTTTTCTGATTCGAGCTCAGACACTTGGTACTGACTTACCTAAATCCCCCAGACACTATGCATACATGGGCCTAGTACGAACCCTAGAATGGGAATTCTCGTACTGAGGAGCAGTTTTGTTGATTATTTGCAATATTAGTTTGAATTTGAGCTCAGTTGCCTTGAAGATCTTGACTAGATGTTCTGCTGAAGCCGAGGGGTGGAGTTTTATTTGAAAGTAAAGATGGGCTGAGGATTGGGAAAAGCACTGTAAGTCTTGAAGTATAATGTGTATATACAATCAGTCACACTCATAACTTTATTCTTTACTCGTGAAAAAGGAGCTCGTCGAGTGCTTTCTTCTTTCCTCTCAGGGCTCGACCAGTTACTTCCTTCCTCACAAAGAAAACACAACTGAAAGCACTGATTCTTGACAGATTAGCGAATTCAAAGTTTGAAGTTGATTACATGTAGACAAACACTGTTCTTTATATAAACGGCAATTCATGAGTTTAGTATTAAATCTAATTAGGTTATGTAACATAAACGTAATTAAATAGTTTTAACACAGATTTTAGCATTGATCAACCTTTCTTAATTTTGCAATTCACCTCATTTGTTCTTTTATTTTACTTTCGTTTTCTTTGTTTATTTTTGTGCATTTCTTACTTCTCCTTTTGCTTTAGAGATTAACATAACTTTTGCTAATTATTCTCAAATGTCATTAATTGAACGATTACTAATGGTAGAAAACTAATATGATTTGAATCAAATAAAATGAACACTAAATTTATATTCTATATCTAATTGGAATATTGTATAATAAAAAGAATGGATTATACAAAAAAAAAATCATATAGGAAACTGTTAGTTAAAGTACTTTGACTTTTCTATATATTTGGGTAGTCATAATGTAGTATTACATATTAATCTTAATCTATGGATATAAATTATTTAATTAAAGAATTAGAGATAAATTTTAGTTATAATTCATAACTTTAGTTTGGTTATTAAAACACAAATTGATGTAAATAATAATTGGAATTGATAAAGGAATAAACTAGTGAGTATTTGTGTTAACTTGAGAGTTTTACTTCAAGTAAGTTTACAATTCTTAATAAGAAACGATTTCTAGCATGTTTTTTTATTAAGTTAAAAAAATATTATTTTTAACATGTTTATAACAAGTCAATAATTATAATCCAAATTTGTTGGAACTAGTTGTTTTTATTTTTCAATCAGAACAATTCAAGAGGTTGAGAGGTTGTTATCTGATGCATTTTTCTATCAATATCAGGCTATACCAAAGATCCTTGTGGGGCCCCTTCCTGTTTGTAGTAGATAGTGATGAGCTTAGCAAGAATATCTATTATATAGAAAGCATTTTCCTATCAATGTCAAGCTATACCAAGGATCCTTATTAGGCCCCTTATTGTTTGTAGTAGTTAATGATGAGCTTAGCAATAATATCCAAGAAGATATGTGTTAGTATATGTTGTTAGTATATGTTGTTTGCTTATTACATTGTTTTAGTGGATAAATCAAAAGAGGATGTTAATGACAAGCTAGAAATTTGGAGGGATATGTTAGAGTTAACAGACTTTAAGGTGAGTAGGACTAAAACTCAGTACATATAATGTATCTTTTCAAGTTGTAGTGTTGCATCCACTATGGAGATCAAGATTGGTCTAAAGTTATACCATATAAAGATTGTTTTAAGTACCTCTGATCCATTTTCCAAAACAGTGGGGATGTACATGATGACATAGTTTACCATATCAAATCAAGGTGGCCAAAATGGAGGGGAGCCTCAAGAGTTTTATATGACAAAATATAACAATTAAGATAAAAAGTAAATTTTATCATTTAGCAATTAAGTTGATCATGTTCTATAAGATAGAGTGTTGTCCCATCAAATACATGTATAGTTATAATTTAATGGTAGCAGAGATGTTAATACTTTGTTGGATACATAACCTTACAAAAAGAGATAAGTTCATAAAGAAATGGTAAGAGACAAGTTAGAAGTGGTTAATATTAATAGTAAAATGTAACACCTCACTATCATAGAGTATATATCCAAGTATCCAAAGGACATTCAAGAGCATGCCTTATGAGAATGACATGTTAAAGCAAACACATCAGCTTAACATGGCATCATAAAGAACATAAATATTTTAAGCTCAATTCATCCCATTTCATTAACAAAACATAATTTACATTGTCATTTCATTACACATCAACCATATGTGAGTTCATAGTTTGATACAACAAGTTCTACATAATATGAGGTACTAAACAAAACAACTCTATCTAAATTCTTCATATGTTAGCTAACCAGACCTTTGGGCCATTTCTTGTTCCCAAAATAGACCATACTAGACTTCAACTAGATTGCCTTAGAAGCTAAGTCTCCTCTCAGTACTTGCAAAATCAACATCGCAATTTTGATGAGTTTTGCAAATTCAATGAGTGAATCATCATCGATGTGCTTACTCAAACAGAACATAAACATCTCATGTATAAAACACAGTTCATTCAGTATAACACCTCATCCAAAATCAAATCCCATATATATCACTTTACTCATCATATTTCAACAAGCATATTACAAATAAAAAAGCTTCATATAGTCATTTCAGAACAATCCAATCATTTATCTCAATTCTACATATATTCAACATGTACACAAGCATTACACATCATTATAACATCACAATTCAACATTTATTTTCAATCAATCTCATGAACACATGTAAAGATATAGATGCAAATGCACATGAGACTCACTTCTATTTTTATTTTGTTGTGACTAAACGCCTATTTAACTGTCCCATATTTGTTGTATATACTCAGCTCATTTTAGATATGGTCCTGTACCCATTATGGATTTGTGCATGTTCTGAGCTTTAAGCTCTTTTTACGCTGGTCACTTCAACCGCAACTCCTTTATCTGAGCATGCATATTCATGTGATGGAGTACAACATCCACATAATATGCTATCAATCACTTTCTTTCAATGTACACAGTCAGTTATCACAACCATCGAATTTAAATCTAACATTCAACATATATTTGAGTACACATTTCCCCATTCATATAAAATCAGTAAGCACTTCTAATACATTCCTGAATATAAAACTCCTCGGACCAACAATGTCCGGAATATCATAATTATATAAGTAGCAATTCAGTAGCTAAAATTTAGACAAAAACAATTCAATTACAGTGAGAGTCATCTAGGTTAACTCACAATATGCTCCAAATAGCTATTGCCTCGACGAACCGGCAATGTCTGAAAGTTGTCGACCAATTTGTGCTTCAAAATCATGCAATACACACATATGTATACATTACCAACTTGTTTAATCAAATAAGTACTCAATCATACATATGTATATATGTTATGTTCAATGATTGCTTAATTGATCATTCCGGGTATGTAACCTTATTCACAAATCTTAACTATATGAGCATTTTAAAGAACTCTATCAAACCTATATAAATGAGTTATTATCTCTTATACACGCATAATTGTAATATCTATAATAGTTTAAACCATCAACTTGAGTATTTTGAAAGTCTAGTGATCCAATATAACGAAGAAAAGAACATTATGAGGAATGTTATAATTATTTACAAATTTCCATTACTAATAAAAATGGATTAAAACCTATTAAAGAACGTCTTGAAATAGCTTCGAATTTCTACAATGAATATAGTCAAGAGTTACAACAAATAACAAATCAAATAACTAAACATCAACAAAGTTATCATAATCATTAACTATGTCTGAAATAGTATCTAATCCATTTGAATCCCCTACAACAGAAAATATACTAGAACTAGATAACTTAGAATTAACAGAATCAGTTGGAATATTTCATATTAATACATTATTATGAAATGAAAAAACAAAAGCAAATTTCTAAAACTCAATTAAATTTAAAAGCTGGACAAGATATTAATAATTCTCTCATTAAACAATTAATAAACCAAAAAAATATTATCTATTATGGAAAATTAGTACATGAAACACCGATACACATCAGCCAATGCAATGGACATATTTGAATCAACTTAATTGATTAAGAACATATTTATAAACAGTTACAAAAATTTCTAAGATTAAAGAGATAAAACAGGCTATATACATGTTTTTTTTAGAAAACAAGCTTATCGAAAATATAAACCAAAAAAGAATTATTGCCCCTAAAATAAAAAACAATGTAGGTGTTGGTTATGCAAAGAAGAAGGTCATTATGCAAATAATTGTCCAAAAAGAGACCAAAATAAATTTAAAGAAAAAATCAATATTTTAAACCCAATCTTACAATATAAACTTGAACCTATAGAATCAAATTACGAAATAGATTCAACAATTTCTTCATCATATCATTATGAACTTCAAAGTTCAGAATTAACAAATGAATCCGAGTACAACCTTTATTCAAGTGATTATTCAGAATAAAAAACTTTATGCATATATAGATATAGGAGTTACTATTTGTATAGCAACTAAAACATTGATTTAATTCAAGTTGCCATTTAATCAATCATCCTTGATTATGACTGGCTTTAATATTATATTTGGTAAATCCATATAAATACTTAGAATTGGTTTGTATTTGGAATGCAATAGGTAACAAATCAACTCTTCACTTTCGTAGAGTTTTCATACATGCCAATGTTTCCCTCTCATGAGTTGGATATTTACTTTCAGTGGGATTAAAAGTCCCATTGATATATTTACATAAAAGATATTTCCTTGAATTGGGTGTCTGTGCCAAAAGGCAGTCTGCCCCTGTGTTTATCCTGACTTCAATTTGTATAGTTAATTTATCTTGATCATTATAATTATATAATGCTAGTAATTTTTTACAAAGATTTTTTAATGATTTAACAGCTTCGGTATCTTTATTAGTCCATGACCATTGAGTTTTGGTACTACACTTAAGTTATAGTTGTAATCTTTTAAAAATCCTTGTTCAGATATATAATTTAATAAGCCTAAAAATCATTGAATTTCTTTAACATTTTTAATATATCAGGAAATTGATATAATTTTTCAAGGATATTTGGTTGTAATTTTAGAAATCCATTGGAAATTTCTATTCCTAAATATTCAATATTTGTTTGAGCTAAAAGAATTGAACTTTTACGTATTTAAACTTTAATATATCAAATGATGATTTCAATCAATAGATGTGCGCATTAGAATTCAATAAAAAAATCATAATTAAAAGCATAAAAGCAATATAATACATGAATAAATGAAACATTCCTTACTAAGATCCAATGCCTCTTAATCATTTAAGGTTCCAAAAGCCTTCCACTTCCTTCAACTAAGACAGGGAAAATTTAGCCAACCATAGCCATAACTATGACTAAATTTTAAAGAAAAACCTTGCCCTAGCATACAACTAAAGAAAGGGAAAGAAAGCTTTATGAAAAACTAGAAAAATATAGAGAAAACTTAGATTCATTGCTCCTTCGCCTTGGCTCTGTTTGTAGGCACCCCATGTGAAAATAGTATTACTATGATTCTTCGGATCCCAAAGATCATATCTTCATTGATTTCCACACAAAATTAGCCATTATAAATTTAAACAACTTTTAGCATGTTTTCTCTTGCAAATTTAAAGTCTGAAAATTGCAATTTCTATAGAACGTGACCACGCCTTATTGTTAGAATGGAGTAATAAATTGGCGTTAGTCATACAATTAGAAAAGCCTTTTGAGGAAATAACCAATATAAGTACATTTTCTACCCGAAACTCAAGTTGAAGGTAGGGTGGAACCAAATTACTTAAGTCCATTATGCATCCACTTGTGCGGAGTCCTCAGTATCTTAGCGAATTAACCATGAGTGACTTTGTCTCTTCTAGGAATCGAACTCATGACGTGGGGCAAGTCCCTAGGCCCATACCTAGAGCTCTGATACCACTTTTCTACCCTTTGTTAATTATTTTATTATGTTATCGAGTTTTTTCTATTTTTGTTAGATAATAATTGAATTGTTGTTTCATAATTTTTCTTGTATTTTATAATTCATTTTTAATATTTATTTCTTTTAAAGGATCTTTTAAGTTGATTTCAATTAGTTAATTATTAGTATTTTTCAAAGGATCAAGTGAATTTTCATTACATACTTCGTTAATTAATGTCTTAATGTCAGTTTGTAGGGTAAGATTATTATGAAGAAAAAATTGTAATTGATCCAGTTTTTCAGTGATAAGTTTTAAAGTTTGATAATAACTTGTATGATAAATAGAAATTTTTAGAATAATAGATTTTTTATTTAATGAGTTAGAGTTTTAATGTTATATAATGTAAATATTGACTGAATGGATTATATAATTTTAGAAAATTGTTTCCTAAGATTAAGGATAAACCTGATTCTTATTGATATGTATGATTTTCTATAATAAGATTATTATGGTAACTTACATACCAAATATATTTGATATTACCATCGGCTATTCTAATTTGTAGAGCTTTGTTTAACTTTTTTCCAATTAGTTAATAATGTTTGAGTTGCTATGCAAATAGTAGCTCCTTTAGCTATTATTCTGATTAATCACTTGAATAAAGGTTGTATTCAGATTCGTTTGTTGATTATGAACTTTGAAGTTCATACTGATATATTGAAGAATTTGTTGAATGTTTTTGGTAATATGATTCTATAGGTTCTAGTTTATTTTGTAAGGCTGAATTTAAAATATTGATTTTTTTAAAATTTATTTTGGTTTCTTTTTGGACAATTATTTGCATAATGACCTTCTTCTTTACATAACTAACACCTACATTGTTTTTTATTTTGGGGACAATAATTCTTTTTTGGTTTATATTTTCGATAAGCTTGTTTTCTAAAAAATTTCCATAAGGTCTAAAAGGGAATCTATATTTATTTTTAGAATGTCGTTTCAATCTATACTTTTTAAATTTGGGGTGTTTTAAACGAATTGGTTGTTATATATATATATATATATATATATATGGGATAGTACTTCTTTAGTAATGGAGATGGCTCCTCCTAAATTATAAGCAACTAAATTAACATTTTGTTTAATTACAAATATTTCTTCTACAGCTCTATTTATTGGATAAGGTAATTATTGAATAAACATTTGAATATACATTTCTTGTTCATTATGAGTTAATTTATAATAATATTTTTTAAATTCACAAATGTATTCTTCTAGATAACATATATCACATATACGAATATTATTTAAATGTTAGAGAGCATTTTTTTTCTTTCTTCATTTTCTATTTCTTGTTTATAAGATGCTATATCTCTTCCTATAAATTCTTTATAAATTTCATTAGTGACTATTTGAAATGTTTTTATGGGTTCAAGGGCATTAAGAAAGTCAGTAGTATTTTTTATTCTTACTTCATTATCTGGTAAAAAGTTTAATATACTACCAGTAGTTTTGTAAGGAATAAAATTCCATAGAGTACTTATATTGGTTAGTCCCTCATAAGGCTTTTCTAATTGTATGACTAATGTCAATTTATTACTCCATTCTAACAGTAATTTTTCTAGTGATATTACGCAGTCTAGATTTAGAATTCCATCTGGTCCTAGAATTACATGTTTTGGTGTATATTCAATAGGATATTTTCTTATTTTGTTATCTTACAATAATAGCCAAATTTATTTAGTTCTTCTAGTTCAATTGGTTTTGACTCCCAATTATATGTTGTTTGCTGATTTCTTTTTTGCTTTTCTCCACTTTGACTACTTTTGGGTTGTTCATCGTTTTTATGTTGATCTACATAAATTTCTTGATTTGATTCTTAGCCATATATGCTTGACTTAAGTAATTTGGTTTCACTCTACCTTCAACTTAAGTTTTAGGTAGAAAAGTGGTATCAAAGCTCTAGGTATGGGCCTAGGGACTTGCCTCATATCGTGAGTTCGATATCTAGAAGAGACTGGAGTCGCTCATGGTTACTCTGCCAAATACAAAGGACTCCGCATGTTGGACTCAAAAATTTTTTCCAATTATTATCGATTTATTTGTTTAATTATTTAATTACGATTTGTTTGTCTATTTATTTATTTTTAGAATTGGGTCATTAAATTAGTAAGCATGAATAGAGATTTGAATTTATATGGGAATGTTAGAATTAAGTTAGCCTAAGGAGTTAGTATGTCAAGGCAAAAGGAGGGGCATAAGGGACCTTGTATTAAATGATGAGGGCATAATTGGAAGACTAAGGTTAAATGTTGTTTTAAAAATAAGAAAGAAGAGGGAGAGGATCGTGAGAAGCTAGGAGAAGAGAGAAAAAATGTTGAGAAAAAAGAGAAGAAGAAGAAAACCGTGTGAGAAGCTAAGAAAGAGAGAAAGTTGTGGAGAAAGAAGAGAAATCAAGCTTGTTAAGGTAAGTTAATCATCTTTTCTTCTTTCTTCGTTAAAGAAATGGGTTCTATTGAGAATGAAAGGATTAGAGAGAGAATGGGTGCTATGGAGGAATAAGGGAACCCATTTGATTTTGAGGTTTCTAAACTAGGTCTTGGGTTTTCTAACCTAGATAGACTATGAGTAGGTTAGGTTTGAGCTTAATTTGTGTTGATTGCATTTTTGTGATTATGAAAGTTTTAGGAGATTTCCATTTGAATATGGATTGAATGAGAATTTTGGTTATGTTATGAAATCAAGGAAACCTTATCCAAAAGCAAGAGGAAGGGCACAATTGAATTTGGATTTTCAAGCGAAATAAGGTGGGTAATTTATTTATAGTTGTTGTGTAATATGAGCAAAATTCCTTGTATGTGTATTGTGTGCTAACATGGCTTGTTTGGAATTGTTGTGATATGGAAAATGCATCATGAGGTGTTTCATGTCATGCATTAAAAGATGTATGACACTTTGATATAATTGAATTGTGATTATAATCATGCTATGCCTTCAAATTATATCATGGCATTTTGATTAAATGAAAAGAAGCAAAAGCATGAGACTAAAAATTTGTGATTGATTGAATTGAGCATAAATTTGTTTGTGATTGGGTAAGAGAGGAACTCGTTTTGTTAGTCACGTGCACACTGACCTATAGCCTTCTCCCGGTTATCCGTTTGGGGCTACAAGATCCTGAGAAATCGGACTCATTTTGTTCACAGTGTAAACTTCGGTTTCTCCATTTTATTCCATGAAACTCTCGAGCCATTTGTTTGTGCGTACATTTTGATATCTTAAGTTATGATGCAATTTGAGTGTTATGCTTTGATGAGAAATTACATCCAATATGTTTTATGTGATGATGTATTGAATTATGAGTTGTGAACTAGAATTGTGAATGTTGAACTTACGTTGTTAGATTAAGATAAGACGTGTGTGCATAAATGAATATTCAGATATATGTTTGATTGTGTGGCTCATTGTCAATGGCTATAATATATTAGCCACTAAGTTGTGTAGCTTAACCTATCATTTTTCCTTCCTCAGGTGCCGTACGAGAAGATTAGTAACCCTTGTAAAGGCATTCGAAAAACTCCAAGATAGCTAGAAATCTTTTGTACCAAGTTAGTGACTATTTTAGGTAGCTTTATAGGCATATCAAACATGAGCATCCTTTGTACTTTGTATTAAGCTTTTAATGTGGATGTTGATATGTAAGTAAAGCTTGTTCAAATATTTACTTTGTTTAGCAATGAGAATGAGAAATCGAGAATTTCCTTTTTGTGTATGAATATGTTATTTTAAAGATGGTTGTGGAAGTGGAATGTGCCTATGCATATTCTTCTTTGTTGAGATAGAAAATTGTTATTTGTTTTAGAATGGCATGTTAGTGATTGGAAAGGTTATAATGGAATGAATCATTGAGGTAAGATTTAAGAGTTTAATGAAAAGTACTTAGTAGTTGAATTGATATGAAGAGATATTATGTTTTGTAAGCTTTCATAGGTGTAGAAATTGTGTTCTGAACTCAAAGGAAAAACTGTATTGATCTAGGCAGAATTATCAAAAGTTGTCTTTATAAAATTTGTAGCTTATCCTCTTAGCTTTTCAATGATATAAAGCATGAAATTTTTGGATATTGGAGTCAAGGGATATGATCATTATAAGTTGGTGATGTTACATAGGATGTATATATAGAAGGATTATGGTAAATGAAGTGATATCGCACTAGGATTGTTGAATTTGGGAAGATTATTAGTGAAAGTGATGATAGAATGGATGTAGGATCTATTGGAGAGGTCTTAGAGAAGGGAAATTAAGCAAATACCCAAAGGATACATAGTCAAGCCTTGTAAAATTTACACTGACCGTGTGTTCCTGATGCAAAAACACCACCAGACTCGTAAGAAACACAAGTGGTCCATGTGGGTTCACACGTCTGTGTGTTTTGACCCTCCAAATGACAAAATCTCTTTTCAAAGTCTTCAAGAAAGTTGTAGATCTAGAAGTTCTCTTCGAAACCATCATAATATGACCTTAATCCAACACCTATAGTGAAAGTTATGCCAATTGTCCCTAAATAGGTACAATATGATTCAATATATAGGGGTGTTTGGATATCAGCTGATCAGCTAAAAAATTAGCTGATCAGCCAAAATTAGCTGTTTGACTTAGTCAAACAACTAATAGATGTGTTTGGTTAATTAGCTGGTTGGGTTGAATCAGCCAACCCAACCAGCCAAAACCAATCAGCTACGGAGACCAGCGTTTGGGATAATCCTAAACTCAAAAAGTCATGTTTGCCCTAAACGTCTTTGAGCTGTCTCTCTCGTTTCCTCCCGAAGGTCTCGTGTATCTCTACTCTTCGTAACCAGTTGGGAATCATGGACAGCCAGCATCAGCATGGTCGAAACCAAACGGAGCTCCTCCAACAAGCGTCCTCTCTGCTCTTCCTCGTCCCCTAGTTCTCCTCCGCCGAACTACTTCAAACGATCAAAGGTTTGTGTTTTCGTGTTTATGCTTAGTTTTTGGTGGTTTTCTTGGGATTTTTGTTCTGATTGCATGACTGATTGAATTCTAGATGGCGGCGGCTACGACTGAGGTGTCATCGACTGATGGGGTGTCGGTGCCGTCGGTGGAAATTATTAGTTCGGTGAAGGAATCTGAGTTGGTGGCCTCTGATCTACAAGCTACTGTTGTTGAAAATCCTATTCTTGCTGACTTAGACAAATCTCCAGTCGTCTTTGAAGTCGAGGACGAGGACGAGGACTTCCCACAATCATAGGTGCGATATTAGATCTATATGGGTTTTGTTTTCTTTTAGCTGAAATGCTTTTGGGATTTTAGTTGAAACTGCTATGAATGTAGAGAAATCCAAGGCTGCAGATGTGGGTTCGAATAGGTTTAAAAATTGTTCAATCAAGACAGTGAAGTTGAATAATTTTCATTGAAGTTGTCAACATTTTCATTGTTTCTGGGTCTCATAAGTCCTTATTAGTGTAAATCCTTCCCTTAAAATTGCAGCACAGAAGCTTTAGAGTTTGCTGAAACCAAGTTGACCCCATTTGGGAGGGATCAGAAATATGTTGAAAAGATTGAAGTATGTTCCTTCATGGGGCTGATTGTTTTAGATGTGTATAATGTACTCAATCAAGTTCATTTTCAGATAATGAAACTCAGTTTGGTCTTATTCCAGGATTGCATGGCTCTGCTTGCTTATGATGATCCAGAAAAGTCCCCAATGTTTCATCTTCTAAGCATGGAGTATCGACAGCAAGTTGCTGATAATCTAAACCGAGCAATCCTTGGTTTGTTTCTTCAGTATCCCAGTTACCTCTTCAAGTTATCTTTATTTTAATAGACCCTTAATAATGTATACTCTTCCATGATAAATCATCTACTCGCCTTCTGTATATCTTTGAATTTTTGTTCTTATCTCTCAAACAATTCATGGGTTATAAATAATATCAGCTCATGCAAACCTGCCAAGCTACACAGCTATTGAGCGACTAATACAGCAGATGACCATAGTCGGACAAATTTTAAACCAAGACCATGCCAAGGTAAGGGATAGTTTGTTGGTTTTCTCGTTTTCCAACATTTATGACCTTGACTCTGCTAACTTGTTTTGATGAGTTGGATATCGTTGGGATCCTTCAGGTAGATTATTTGTGATATAGCATAAAGAATGTTCATCATTACCAAAGAGTTTGGTCACTAAATTATCTACATTTCTCTTCGATGCAGTGGTTTTCTTTTTTCCTTATTGTCAGAAAACAATTATCGATAGATATCTCTAGATGGTATTAGATACTAATTACTTTTGTACAGAAGAGCTTTGTTGATGCTTTAATCCCTTTGGTTGGCAATTGCTTAGGATGGACTTCCACAATTCTCTTTGAAGGACTTTCTGAGAAGCTAGATTGTCGAACTTTTTGAAACATCGAGGCCCTGGATGATGAATATTGCTTCGATCTTCTATCAGCATATGATTTGGATGTACGGTTTGGTCACAGATAGATAATAGGATCAATGCATTCACTTTGTTAGAAGCTGCTGATTAGGCAATCGCTTGCATGTGGATCTTCCTGCATTTGGTGAGGTATGCCTTTTTTTTTCGTAACACCCGTGAACTGGATTCCACTGTCCACAGATTGCTTCTTGTTACGCTGGATGATCCAATGACCTGTAAATCTTCTCTTCCTCAAGTCTATACGAGTAGAGGTTATTTTGTAATCTATCATAAGGTTCTTATTGCGTGTTATTAGGAGAAGCATGGCTGAGATTAAAGTGTCATGCATCTCATGTCCACTAAATTGACTTATCTATTGCATATATTGTTCTTACAAGGAGACTGAAATCTTAATATTTTTATTAAAAAAAAAAAGTGATTACTGCATGCATTTTAAACTCTTTCTGCTCATTGCATAAGCTATTTGGTGAATTTCAGTTTACGTTCCCAGAAAGTAGCTTCAACTCGTACGAATTTTAATGCAACCAAGTATTACATATTGAACCTTTTGTTGTTTAGTTATATTTACATTGGTTCTTGGGTCATAAAATCACGAAAAAGCCTAAGAAAATGGGTCTGTTGCACTGTAGAACATACTTGTCTCTATATAATGATAGATAGTAACATTATTCAAGACTTAAGCTTTCGGGAGAGGGAGAAACTGAGAAATATTCATAATTAGGTTTTAAAACGGGTCTCAAAAAATGGAAACTCGTATTTATTTTATAACATTGAAATTTGTTGATGATTTTTTGTGTGGGTATCTAATAATTTATAAAACATGTATTGTGAATAAATTATTTCACGTGCCAACGATTTAGAATCAAGTAAATTATTTGGTTCGGTTATCAGGTCAATTCATTGCAAGTTATTTTCTCCATGATAGATGGAGATATTGTAGCTACATGTATATAAAAAGGCCTGATCTTTGACAAGAGAACCTAACAGACACTTCGTTCTGGAGTGCAGTCTTAGGAATGCCACAGCAGAGAACAGCAAGTCTCAGAGAAAACAAAACAGCAAGACATGGACCATAATAAGGAAAGCTTGCATTACTATTACTTGGGTGTATTAATGATTGTTCAAATTGCTTTCTTTTGGATATTATTACCGTTGATTATGATGCTGTAAGAGGTGTGTTCACGTCAACTTCCAACTTTGTCCGGTTAGCTAAGAACTATACATACGATTCTAACGTTCAGGAACCATATTGGACTGCGAAAGGATCAAGAATTGGCATTAACTCTAGCTCATAGTGCCAAGTACGAGTCTGAATTAGCGTTTTAGTCTCGTTCAGTATGAATTGATGATTAGTTTCCGTTTTCTGGTTCTCTTGAGTCGATTTGGCAAACTCAGCCGGCGGCGGATGTAATATAACGTGGTATATACCTGATGGAGCATGAGTTTGGGGTCCACTAATTGGAATCTAAACCTAGTAAGGGTCCACAAACGATCTGATCCCGTAAGAGATTCACTGAAATGTTCGTGTGTCGAGAAGCTGAGAAGTGGGATCCACGCAAGTAAACCCTGGAAGTGGAATTGAAAGCTGCTTTTGTGTGTGTGAACAGAGTTTTTACACAGCTCGTACCAGCTCATAGTTTTCGAAATTTCCCATGTATGAAAACATGAAAGACCAAGCAGTCATTTGCTAAATTGTCTTGTCGTGTTGTGTTGTAGCACTAACCCAGTTTGTTCTTGGGAACTTCAAGCAGTTCTTATCCCCAACCGTTCACTCCCGTTCACACCGTCCCCCAATAGTAAATGACCCATTATCCAAATCCATTGAACTGAGTTAATTTTGATAATTCTTGAGAAAGTTTAATTCTATAAGAAACGCGAACCTGAATTCTCATCCTCCATTGCCACATGAGCTTGTGTGCAGACAAATATCCCCGGCCAAGTGTGTTGTTGAGAGAAAACACATAGCTTTATTGTGGACACGGTAGGTCTTATTCTTCATGCCAAGTATCCGCTCCAAACCCATTTAGAGACACGTTTCTTTGTCTGCCCCCTTTACTCCATTTCACTTATGTTCTCATCGCCCTAATTGTTCTATAAATACCAACCCAGCTAGTTACTCATTTTCCACAATGTGCTTGCGCTTTATGATCTCTTATCACAAACACCATCTGCTGTTATCGATTTTGTGGTTTGTTTTGTTTTGTTTTTGGACAGGAATGTCGAAATCAGTCATGACTGGTTTTGGAGAGGAAAAACTGCTCAAAAGGCCTGCCCAGGCTAGTTCTAGGAAAGGTTGCATGCGTGGCAAAGGTGGTCCAGAGAATGCTTTCTGCACTTACAAAGGTGTCCGTCAGCGAACTTGGGGTAAATGGGTCGCCGAGATCAGAGAACCGAATCGAGGAGCTCGTCTCTGGCTTGGAACTTTCGACACGTCCCACGAAGCCGCCATCGCATATGACGCTGCCGCTCGTAAGCTCTACGGTGCCGAAGCGAAACTCAACTTGCCAGAGATGAACGCTACCACAAGCCATTTTCCGGCAACCAATTCCCAGATTCCACAAATTGGAAACGAAACTCAACCACTGCACATGTCGACTGTTGCATTTCCCTCGCCTACTCCGATGTTCGTTCCTGACGAAGTGCCACCAACATTCCACCAACAGACACTCGTGTCTCTTCCCGACGAAAACGTTGAAACTTATGGTAAGGTGGTGGAAAACGGGAATGGGAACAGAGGAGAGGGTCTCAACGAGCTTTGTCCAGACTTTAACGTGAACTTGCCGCTGTTTGACGATTCGATCTGGACAGAAGCAGCAATGTCGATAGATTTCCCGGTGATGGACAACCCTATAATTTTCAACAGCAATCTGATGGAGGCAACTTCTTGGGATACATTGCAAAGTCCGACTCCTTGGTGCGTCTAGAAGCTATCTTTTAGGCCTCCGGTCGACGAAAATACATAATAGAATAAGAGAAAGCAATCTTCAGTCTTCGCTGTGTTTATGCAGAACTGAACATATCGTGCTCTGGTTCATGTCCAACGATGGCCACTTAAGCCACACGTGGTTTTACTGGGTTTTATCGTGGCTTCGATCACGTGCGTATATGTCACGTGCCAAGTGTGCTTTTAGCTCTACTATGAGCAACTGTGACTCCGTATAAATAAGCCAGCAGAAAGGCAGTAGTAAATACTGTATATAAGAAAGTTAAAATGAAACCTTTTGGTTTTTAAGATATGAGTGACGGAGCCAGACTCAATTTTAAGGGGGGTCAACTTTAAGGGGGGGTTAGTGTATCTAACCCATTTGACTAATGATTTCTAAGTTTCAACCGTAACTCCTCTTAATATTTAATGTTTTATTTATTTGATTTAAAAAAAACAAAGGATATTAGTATGATAATTAAATTTAAAATTTAAATGTTATTTATTTAATTATATAAGTAATTTTTTTATTAAAAAAAATTGAAAGGGGCCATGGCCCCCTCCCCTTCAACGTAGCTCCGTCACTGAAGCTATGTCTTCGAATTGTTTAGTTATGGCATTCCTTTCTTAGCTCACAATTTCATATATATTTTACATTACAAACACGTAAAAAGTATCAATTTTTAAAATAAATATAAAAGATTTCAACATGAACATTATTTATTAAGATTTTAAGAATAACATATAAATTAATATAATATTTAAATTAATATTTAAAATAACTGTTGTATAGTTCAGGGAATACAAAATTTTATAACTTAAGATTCTTTAATTTTTAAAGTATTATAATACATTCTTATATTCTTAAACTTATGAGTTAAAACTCTGAACGTTTTGAATTAAAATATAAATTTTTAAATTTTAACTATAATAAAAATTTTAAAAGCTGAAAAATATGTTTTAAATTATCAAGTATCTAATATTTAGTAACTAAAATATAATTATGAGTTATTAAATAATGATTGAAAGGGTTGCTCATAAGGGCCCAGAAATTTAACCAGTATTTCTTAACAAATATTACAATTTTAGGATTTCTTCAAATATGTATTACAGATCTTATTACGTATTCATGATTATACATGAAACAATTAAAAATGAATATAATGCGAAATACCTAATTTCGGTTTTATCTCTAATTTTGATGTCGTTTCTGAGCTTCAAACAATCACGAATCTCCCAGGATTTTTATAAGAAGTGTTTCCCGACGGAAAGTTTTGGTCTTTTTACAGTTTTTTCAATATGTAAGCTCTTTTCAAAAATTAGAGAATCGTTATGCTTACGATTGATATGAGCAACTGCAGGAGACCTTAATATTTATATATAGCTTTCATATCAGTCTTTTCTATAACAAAGCTGATATGGGTCCGATTTATACTAATTTAGATTTATTTTTTACTGAACTACGATCAATTAATTTATGTCACTTTAGTATCTTTATCTGGATCAAATTACGTAACTTAACCGATAATTTATTAAAAATAAAAAAATATAATTAGTAGTTGTTCAACTTTATAAGAAATGACAAATTTATCAACACTTCTTTCCGTATAAAATAAACAAATGTAGTAACTTATAAATCATAGAATTAAAAAATGACTCCTTGTTTGTGACTTTTAGCACATACATTCTAAATAGACATGTATGTATGACGTTAAAAGGTAAGCATACTATCTATTTTACATTCATGCTACCCAAAATTATCACACTTACATATTCTCAAAATTGAGGAATATTGAAACTTTATATGAAACTTAATTTTTAAAAAAAATTAAAGCGCAGATAATACGTTTTGTGAGATTCGTATCATCTTCACGTCATGCAAGCCTTTTGTGGTGTCATACACGTAGGTAAAACCTGCCAGGTGCTCTGCTTTCAGGTGGAACTTTGAAGTACTGGCATCCATTTTCTCCAATTCAGTGAACAGATATGGACAACGCAGGCAGTGTAGACATAGTAATGAACCCTTGAACGTTGACGCAGACCATTGCAATGTGAGTTGACGTATGATGTAGGCAGGCATTCCGGCGATCAGATGAACGGAACTTGGTGAGACTCATCGCGGGTTCCGAGACTTCTGTGGATGTAGAGGCCCTTTAATTAGGATATGAGTGACACTCTAGAAAAAAAAGTAAGGGTGTGGGTGATTGTTACGTAAGGAAAATGATAATAAGAATGAGAATAAATATAGTAAAGAATAGGAATGAATATTATCATTATAATTATAATGGTTGGTTTAGAGGAATGAATGATTACCATTATTATTGATAGTGGTTGGTTTGTAAAAATACTAAGAAATAAAATTTTATTATAATTAATTAATTAATTATATTTTGATTAACTATATTGTAATTAATTAATTACAATATAATTATTAATTAATAAATGAATTATATTTTAATTAATTATATTG
>JANITW010000006.1:61159450-61182612 GCA_027564335.1 Erythroxylum williamsii
TGGACAGAGTTCCAATTATGGAGAGCATTAGGATTAAATGGATCCCAATGGGATTGGGATATGTCCCGATGAGATCGCGACATCAATATTGCTAAGAAAGGTTTCCGAAGCTGTTTCAGCATCGGGGCCCGGCAGGCCGGTAGGACCGACCCCAGTTCGACTGGACCTCTTAGTAATTATATATATGTTAATTAATTAAGTAATTAATTAATTAATATAATATATATATGTCCATGTGCGTGGAAGAAGGGAGAAGAGATAAGATCATTGACTTTTCAATGTTTCTTTTAATAATCCATTAATTAGTTAATGGTTTAAATGCTTCCACATGTCATGCTCTTATGCTAAGTTATTTTAAAGGTTAAAATACATATAAGAGGGCTTGGTGGAAGGTGTTACCGTCGATGCTTTTGGCAAAAAGGAAAGAACAAGTTTCCTTAAGAGTTAAGGAAAAGGTGTTGATAAGATTCAAGTGTTTTTCTTCTCCTTAAGCAATCAACGTGTTTCTCTCTTCTCCAAGCACAAGTTCAACGCGTGTTCTCAAGCTCTCCAGGACAGAGGTAGGGTCTAGCAGCTCTTATTCTGTTCTAGCTATTCCCGGGTCAAAAGGGTTTGACTCGGTTAGGTTTTCTGATCTCTGCGTGGATACCTTTAGAGATAGTCTCTATTGGCTATTCAGGTTTGAGTTTTCATACCGACACCGGGATCCTGGGTTTCGGGAATGTCCCGGTAACAAAATTTTTGTTTTTCCGCTGCTGGAACATATGATGTTCCTCCCGGGATTTTCCTACAATATTGACCAACTACTCCCACTGCATATGCAATGTCTGGTCTTGTACAAATTATAATGAACATTAAGCTTCCCACTGTTGATGCATAAGGTACTCGAGACATCTCCATCCTCTCTTCTTCATTGTTATGACTCATACTTAAGGATAACTTGAAATTAACAGGAAGAATGGTATAAATTGACTTACAATTTTGCATGTTAAATCACCACAAGATCTTCTTCAAATAATTCTTTTAAGAAAGTCAAATCTTCTTATTATTTATGTCTCAGTGAATTTGCATCCCTAGAATCTTAATTGCTGGTTCCAAGTCTTTCATTTCAAATTTCCTAGCCAATTGTGCCTTCAATTCTTTGATAAAATCACTATTGGGGCCTGCTACTAATATGTCATCTACATACAATAGCAAGAGTATAAAATCACCTTTCTCAAACCTCTTGAAATATGTATAAGGTTTTGCATTTGGTTTGTCATATCCAGGTTCATGATGAAGGAATCAAATCTCTTATACCAACACTTCGTTGCCTACTTTAAACTATACGGAGATTTGTTCAACTTGCAAACCAAGTTCTCTGTCCCTTTTTCTTCAAAACCTTCTAGCTGAAGCATATAAATTTCTTCTTCAAGATCTCCATGAAGAAATGCAGTTTTCACATCTAACTACTCAAGCTGCAAGTCATATGTAGTACACATCGCCAGGACTACTCAAATTGTGGTGAGTCAAACCACAGGAGAAAATATGTCATTGAAATCAATTCCTTCCTTCTGAGCATATCTTTTTACCACCAATATAGCATGATACCGCTCTACTTAATCATCACCACTCCGCTTGATCTTGTAAACCCATTTATTGACAATAGGCTTTCTTCTTTGTGATAGTGATACTAGCTCCTATGTCTTATTTTTATACAGAGCTTCAATTTATTCCTACATTGTTGCCATCCACTGAGATGCATCTAAACTATTCATTGCTTCTTGAAGAGTTGATGGCTCTCTGTTCTCAGTTAAAATACAGTATACAATATTGCTCTTTACAATAATATATTAGTGCCAGCTCAATGCTCTTCTTGTATGAGTTGATCTCCGAGTATCTGAAACATCATATTCGATTGGTTCTTACTCCTTGTACTCTGATGTAGCTTCAGAAGAATCATTTTGATCACATTCCTTTTCCATTTGTACTGTTGTAGTCTCTGAATTCTCTTTTGAAGTGCTAACATCTTCTATTTTCTCTTGATCATTATCTTCCAAGAAAATAACTTCTTTGTTGATATCAATCTTGTGGGCAGTGGGGTCCCATAGATAATAACCCTTTACCCCTTTAGCATATCCCAAGAAAGTACATCTTCTAGATTTTGGATCCAACTTCATAGTTTATTGGGCATTAAACATCACATACGCATGACTTCCAAATATATGGAGGTTAGAATAATCCAGTGGTTCATCGGTCCACATCTCCATCAGTTTCTTCAACTCAATTGTAGTTTATGGAGCTTGATTCACCATATAACAAGTGGTATTGATTACTTCTACCTAAAATTTCTTATCTAAGCTTAAAGTTCTCAATATCGCTCTTGTTCTTGCCAACAAAGTTCCATTCATCCACTCAACTACTCCACTTTATTGAGGAGTGTATACCATCGTGAACTGCCTTTTGATATATTCTTGCTTGCAAAATTCATCAAATTCTTTTCCAGTATATTCATCTCCGTTATTTGAGCTCAAACACTCGATCTTCTTACTAGGTTCAAGTTCCACCCATGCTTTGTAAAATTTGAAAGTTAGAAACATATCTGCCTTCCAGAAACATATTTGCCTTCCTCTTAATAGAAAACTCCCAACATCTCCTCGAATAATCATCAATCAATGAAACAAAGAAATTTGCTCCTCCTAGGGACATAACTGGTGCTTGCCATACATCAAACTGAATCAATTCTAGAATTTCTTTGCTTTCAAACTTTGATGTGTTGAGCTTCAATCAATGTTACATACTCACAATGCAATGCTCACTGAAGGGTAGTGATACCTTTGTGAAACCTAGAAGTAGATTCTTCTCTCCAAGTATTTTCATTCCTTGTTTTGACATATATCCAAGCTTTTTATGCCATGTCATTGCGGATTTATCATCTAGACTAGTTACCACAACAGATGCCTCTCCTTCTTACAAAGTTAGTCCCTTCAACATGTACAGATTTGCAATAATCTTTTCTACTTTCATGAATACCAATGCTCTTTTAATCACTTTCATGATCTTGTTTTGAATCTCATATCTAAAATTGAGATTATCTAGTTGCCCTACAGATAACAAATTCTTCTTCAGACCCTCCACATGTTGCACTTTTTCAATAGTCTAAGTTGTCCCATCATACATCTTTAACTTAATGGTGTCGATACTAACGATATTCAGAGCTTGATCATTACAACTGTACATAGATCTCCCAGAGACAGATTCATACTAATAGAACCATTCTTTTCAATAGGTCATATAAAAAGTAACTGCTGAATCGAAAAGTCATATATCAACAAATCTTCTCTTACCTCCAATAGTTGTTGCCGCTTCACAGACCATTGCACCTCCTTCATCTGAAGTAGTTGTTGCATTTCCTTAAGGAATAAAATCTTTCTTATTTAGATTCCAACAATTCTTCTTCATATGGCCTTTCTTGCCACAATTGTAGCACTTGAAATTATTCCTACTCGTGGATTTTGATCTACCATGACTATGACTCCTACTTGGGCCACGTTCCATTGATCTTCCTCTCGTCACTGCTAAGGCCTCCGCTTGTTGTGAATTTGACATCCTGTCTTCCTTACTTTTGTGCCGACTCTTTTCTTCCAGAATAGTAGCTGCAATATTGTTGAAGGTTAGAGTGTCTGTATTATTTGTTAAATTAATGACAAGTTGATCATACGAATCTAGTAAACTTTAGAATAGAAGTTCCTCACGTTCACTTATCTCTATTATGTGCCCCAATGATGTGAGTTAGGAAAATAGAGTATTTAAAGTATTTAAGTGCTCCGTCACTGAAGTGGATTCCATCATGCATAAAGTGTATAGTTTCCTCTTTAGAAAAATTTTTGTTGTGAAGTGATTTGGCGTCGTACAATTTTGTGAGATGATTCTAAATCTCTTTTGTCTTCTTTTTCTCCTCTATGCTTGATAACACCCATCTGCTAGTGCCAAATGAAGATTTGCAATAGCATTCTCGTTCATCTCATTCCACTTATTATCATCTGTGAGTATTGTCAACCTTTCGCTGATAGATGCTAAACAGTTATCTTTTCTTAAGATAGCCTTCATCTTCAATTTCCACAATGAAAAATTACTTTCATTGAACTTTCCGATCTCAAATTTTATTATCATTGCTAGCCTCTTTTTTTTTCTTCGTATTATTTCTGACTTTGTACAGTCAGCTATCTTCTTTCTTTAACTTTAGTGCAGTTGGCAACACCACCTAGCGGTGAGTTATCTACGGTGTTTTTAATCCACGATTTTACCATAGAATTGTTTGCCTTCCAAGCTTTAAATTCAAGTGACTGCTCATCATTAAGCTTTATGCTGTCACCGTTAACAAACCCAAGTCTATACTTTGCTTCAAAGGATGTTATCATTGAGTCTTGCCAAATTTCATAGTTCTCTACGGCAGTGAGAACATATTTGGTTATCACTACTCCTAATGTAAAGAGGGATGCATGTAGTATATGGATGTGGGGTCTTAAAGGAATTCACCGTTAGTTTTCCTCCTCCACCATTAGTGCCTTCGCCGTCCTTGTCGACCATTTTTTTTTAGCCGGAGGATCTTTAGTCTTTCTATCCAATCTCCTATTATATAATACAGGTCATATTACAAAGTCCTATACAATCTCCTATTAGTGTTGACAAAACTTCCGTTTGTCTGCACCATGCACATTCTGAAACAAAGCGTTCCTAGTAATAAGAAATCAAAATGATGAAGGAGCTTCCGGAAGGTTAGCTATGGCATGTGGGAGTAGTGACTCCAAGCGTTGCATCACTGTCCATAACGTTTAACTTGCAATTAATGTGGCTATGGTTACAGTGAGTATCTGAGAATAGGAAGGTTGAACCCTCTAAAAATGTCCCAGGATTCCCCTTTTGTCTATCAATTCGTATCATACGGCCGATATTATTCCTTGTCACCGGGAATTGGATAAATACAACTGATAATATGCAAGGAAAAGGAACTAAGTGCAGCTTCCTGATGACAATATGATCGGTACAATACTATTTACAAAATGCCATATTTCCGAGTTTAAGAAACAATTGAATTACACTAGAAAACTTTATTAAGTATACATAATTTGACTATGGCAATGCGTCCAAAACTAGCAGTAGAGAGAAGCTGAATAACCATTAATACATAGGCCAGTCAAGAAAGTATGTTGAATATTGAATAGCAACCTATGTAGCATTAGCAACCTTGATGAAAACATCCTCCAAGGTGGTGTCGGACAAGCCCCAGGCGAACACCGGGAATCTTCCTTTAGCAATCTCTACTGCATGAAATACGTCTCCAATTCTGACTTCATGTTTCGGTATTTCAAACTTTTGTGTTCCAGAGGTATGGTAAGTCCTTTCAGCATTAGGAGATAGCTGTTGTACCATATTTGCAACCTCCACCTCATGCTCCGCAGATGTTGTCATGGTAAAAACATAAGATCCTCCATATCTGGCCTTCAGCTGTTTCATTTTTATGTAAAATGTCACATGCCAGAAATTGAAAATCAACTGTCATAAGAAATGAAGGTGACACCATTTTGTTGTCATAAGAGAATAATGCAGGTTATGTGACAAAGAAGTTAAGATGCAAAGGCACCCTTTTCAAATTAAGGAAAACTCTTCCATCAATGAAACTACAAGCAAATATCCAAATGTATTGCACCGTTACCTCTTTAGGGTTTCCTATGCATTGTAGGCTTCCATCAACAAAAATTCCAAGTCGATCACAAAGAGCCTCTGCCTCTTCCATTGAATGTGCTGAAAATAGTCGCGATAATGCAATATAAACAACTTGGAACTTCCCACAACCAAAATATTTACCCACATCCTAACCACATTCACAAACAAACGCAAAGAGAAGAGGGGATACTTGTGAGAATAATTGCCCGGTCCTTCTTTGCGCGCTTCACTACATTCCATAAATTGCTCCTTGAAGCTGGATCTAATCCAGTACTAGGTTCGTCCATGTAAACAACCTAGAAAGTTTTCGACATGTCAGGAGACAGACCATTTTAAAAATACAATTATCCAGCTGCATAAAGCAAAGAATGCAAGAAAGAGATCTACATACTTTGGGGTCTCCAATTAATGAAATGGCAACACTCAGCCTCCTCTTCATGCCTCCACTATACTTCCCAGCATGTTTATCAGCAACTCCACCATTAAATAAATTTACACTTCTAAGAGATTCTTCAACTGCCTATGGAAGGAGAGCACAAAATAAAAAAGTGAAGCTCAGAAGTAATCCACCCAGGCAGGGCAAGTGCTCTACAGGAATAATAATTGCCACTTACCAACAACTGTATTCTTATAGAATCAAGTCAAGCAGTTATTATGGAGTAAATCCATGCAGTCCAACTGATCTTTTATTTGTATATTTGTTTTTCATTTCCTCTTCCCTATATGAAATTCTGAAATATCCCTATGACTACGTGATTCATTTTACTACCGTGTACAATTTACCAAACATGTTAAGAACTAAATTTAGGAAAATTAACCCAATTGAAACAACGAAAATTAGAAAGGAAAAAAAAGATAATGACTTACCTGTGTCAATGCAGAACCTTTTAGGTTCTTAAGTCTACCATAAAATAGCAAGTGCTCCCTCCCGGTTAAAGTTTCCCAAAGCAAGCTATGAATTGTCAAAAAATGAACAGCATATGACTACGAAGAAGTTGGCAAATTGCTGAAAATTTTTTCAAAACTCTGGCTTACTCATGCTGTGGGCATACCCCCATGCAAGTATAAATACAATCTATCTGAGTCTGTAAATCCAAACCCTGAACATATGCTGTCCCCGAGGTTGGCTTTGTGAGACCAATCATCTGATTAGAAGATAAGGTCATAAGGAAGTGCAACAAATTGTATATTTCAAATTAGAGAAAGTAATAAAAACCTAAAGATCAATCCTTGTTAGATTGAAGTTCTCACAGGGCAGGATATTATGCAGTAAAGAACTGCAAAAGGAGATGAGAGAACAAACAAGTGAATGACCTAAAAAGGAAGATAATGCAATTCTATGTGGCATACCAGAAGGTGTGGCAATATCCAGATAACACCAATCAACCCAACCCATCCCCTCCCCTCCCTGGGCAAATCATAATATCCTTCTTAACCAGGACCAGAACAAAGAGTTTTAGCATTAGTAGACTACATAACTAATTAGTTTCTACAACTTTTACAGTATGCTAGCAGGGGAGATGGGTTTCCAAATGCTTGAAACAGATTTGTTCCCTCGTCACTAATCCAAATCAATTAAACAACAAGGAATCAACGATGACTGACCATACTAATAAAAGAGGTTTTCCCTGCACCATTTGGACCAAGCATACCAAAGCACTCTGCTCGAGGCAAAGCAAGAGATAATCCTTTGACTGCAACTTTCTCCGGGTTTCCATCTATACCTGGATACACCTTCTTGAGGTCATGGCAAATAATTCCATGACTATTGCTTGGCTCTAGCAGTAACTGCTCAACCTTTTCCCTCTGCCAAAAAACAAAAAATGAAGGTTTTGGCCAAAACAATTTGACATGGATACAAGGAAATTGGTGCTCTAGTGTTGGAGAGACCAAACTGCAAGATTCGAGAATTAACTAATATTGACACATGTTTATGCTCTTATTAATGATCAAAATAAAAATAAAGGGAATAACAACCTAACCCTTTTTTCGTTATAAACAATTATCATGCCACCCACTTCCGTCGACACTTGGTTTTTTCCAAAATCATGAAGAAGATAACCATTAACTATTGTCCAGGAAACAATAGATTTAAAAGGTGAGCAGAAATGTAAATTCAACTTTCTACGAGTATAAACAAACAACTAAATATCCAATGGCAAGAATAGTATGAACCATCCTGCAGATCTGTCGGAATACCAAAAGCACCAGCAGCAACTGTGGTAGGAATAGACATCAGGACAGATTACCTCCTGACTGACATCTGGTTTATCCATATTAACAAAAACTTTGGATCCCTGCCTTTGCAAACTAGACTTCCAACGAAATGATGACTTTTTGTTGCGAAAGCTGTGCAAGAAGAACAGAGGATTTTTTCCAATTCCAGATGACAAAACTTGGTCCATGTAATATGCAGCAAAAAGTACCAATAACCACTCAACAAACATAATCACCAACACATCTTTCATCCCATTTACATGATCATTCAAGTTTTTCCACTTCATCCCACTAGTCCCAAGCAAATTCCCAGTGAAAGCATATTCTCCAAACTCATACAGCCCACGGTATAGAGAGAAACCAGGATAAAACTCCATCACAATGATCCAGCCTCCTATAACAATAGGAAAAAGTACCACAACGAGTTAAGTCAGTGATAAAAGTTGGAATAAAGGTCAGTTTGTATGTGTGTATGCAGGTGTGTCCACAAAAAAAAAAACCAAACCAAACCAAGAGGCTGCTTACAGCACCGACTATTAGGTAGTTAATTTGTAAAGTAATAACTGGCAATTACACAAGTATCTCAAAGTCATTTCTGTATCAGTTCTTCTAAAACAATCTTAATTTTTAAGGGCAGTCAAAACAAGAGTCCTGCCTGCTAAAGATTTTTAAAGAAAACAACTAAGAAGGGATTAATTTGGAGATTCAGGCATGACATCAGTCGTTTGCTCGATAGTACCCATAAAAAAAGTTCCAACTGATGGAACAGGAATTTTGGTTTGCAAACTTTGCTACTTACTGGGAAATGATGAATCTTCAACGAAGTTCTGGAAAAGAAAGCCACCTAAGAGCCCAGTTCCAAAGACACATATAGTGGCTACAACTGTGACCAGCAAAAGGCAACCGTCATGAACACGAATGCTAAGATAATTGATAAAAGTTTCATTAATGAAAAAAGTAATGTCACTAAAAACCTGTAGAAGTCTTAAAATCTGAGAAGAAAGTAGCCATCAGAAAAGCCACAGAAATTTGCAGGTTTATATAGATAAAATAAAATACAAATTGGATGCCGTAGTCATTCATCGTGAAGAATTTCAAACCTGTAATTCAACTGAATCAGAAAGTTGAAGCAAATACAAGTTAATAAAGAACAAAAGACTAGAATTTACCTATAGCAGAGCCAAATGTTACAAAAACAAAGATGTACATCATAGATAGGGAAAGAAAATATAAGTATGTGATCAACCAATAAGGTCCATCACCAAGACCGTGCATTTTCATCATGATCCTCAGCTTTTTTTGTTTCTCATAAACCACAGACGTAAGAACCACCTACAGCACAAACATCAGATACAGGAGATCAAACATCTGGAAAGATGACTCGTTATCCGAGCTATTTCCTAATAACATGCGGTTCCCCAATTTTTCGGTTGTCAGATAAATACAGTCTAATAAGACGAATCTTCAAAATGAAGCTAAGTTTGATGAATTCATCAAATATTATAGAATCGGATGCTGGATGTTTAACATAATAAAAAAGTAATAAACATTCAGAAGCCTCAGGACATTTTACTTTCTAAGAGATAAGGATGTTGCTGGAAGAAAGCCATGTAAACTCTAGCCATGTTATAAAATGTCTGTAACCTCAAGGTCAGTCCCACCTTATTGTTGGTTGATTGAAGATTCTAATTGTATGATTCTTTCCCTATGTGCTACATAGCAGTGATTTTACAAAAGCATGTACACCCGATGGTGGAATATTAGCTCATGCAGAGGGATAAATCAGTTGCCAAGAAACATCTTACTAAACTTGATTGACTCTATAGCAAGAATATTGGTAAGAACTAGCGTAAGTGATGCCACCTTGGCTTTCAACACTTAATAGGGAATAAATTTAGTTATCATTATCTGGGATATACAATCAAGGATTCAAATAATAATTTTTAAAGAATGCAAGCTCTAAGATGGTAACAAAAAACTGTTCACAAACTTACAGGGAACAGTTGTAGAACAACCCATGTAAAGAAAAGTGTGCCAATAAGGGATGCAATATCCAGTCTGAGTTCACTAGCAGGTTGAGGCACTTCTTTGACATAATCAAATAGAATTCGAGTACTAGGTCCTTTTAGCAAGAGGAGGTAAGCATTCGATGCCTGTGGATATAAAAGTATAAATTTCATCATATATGTTGGCTGATATAGAATGGCAAACTCAAAAGCTAGGAAAGAAATTAAAGACACTGATATAGAATGGCAAACTCAAAAGCAAGGAAAGAAATTAAAGACACAACAACATAGAAAGAATATGTTATCGAAGAATTAATGTATATACAAATGCAAGAAACCAATTAAACATTCAAATATAAAATAACATAGATACAGCTCAAGGACTTCAGTATATTATATTCATAAGTGCATCCTTGTTTTCGAAGTGAAAATTCACAGATTAGATGGTACCGTGGTACCTGCAGCATAAAAATTGGTAATGGACACTGATTGCAGAAAACAAGAGGGAGAAAACTTATCATGCAAAAAAATAGCACCTCCCTTGTAACAATAGGCAACTTTTGCAAAAACTATTGAAAAATTTTGAAGAAAATAATAAAGAGCAACCAGCAATTTCAAAAGACATGCAAATAAAATAGAAATTAAAGAAAGGTGGCAAAAAGAAGCAGTATTCATGAAAAGTTAAAAAGAAAAAACCTACATTAGAATAGCTGATAACTTTGAAGATGTCAAGGACATAGAATATCAATTATTTTTGAAGCCCAAGTACTAGGTAATGTTGCAAATTCAAGAAGGAAACACCCAAGATTCAAGCCTCAATGCTGAAAGTATTAGATAATATTAATAAAAATTGAACATCATCTCATACCAGGTTCACTGAGCGGGGAATCCGGAGCAAGTTAAAAAACTGATCACCATTGCCTTTATTGTCTTTATAAGTTGCATTGTACCAGATGCTCATATTGAAGGTATTTTGGTCAGTGTTTAAGAAATCATAGGCTGCAAGAAATTGAAATTATTATGATAAAGGATGCAATTATAAATCACAGGAAACATGATGACAAGTTAAGGAAGGTCCACCTGCTAGTATCTCATTGATCTTCCCCTCTGAATTTCCTTGGCGATAACCTTTGTAAAGTTCTTCATTCACCTCAGCAGAACTATTTCGCCACAAATTTAAGCCTTTAACACATATTACCTCTACATTTAAAGAACAAAAAATAACCAAAGCTTCAGAATTTCACAAGCAAACAATCTTCCACAGAAACAAAAATATGGTTTTGAGTGTGACACAACAGTTTTATGCTTCATCCCCAGAAGTTCCTAAAATATAAGTTATCAAAGTTATAAACCTTGGATTTAGGCTATAAAAGTCTTCGTACAATTTTCATGGAACATAGAGAAACCAAAGATAGTGTAAAACTTGAAGCTTATCATCTCCCTGTTACTCGTATGAGCTCCCAACTTTTTTCTTAGTTTTGTAGCAAGCCCTCTAATTGTGTTTTTTTGCCATTTCCATCTCATATCCCACATGGTAGACCAATGATAAGAGTTGGTAAATCAGACAACAAAAAATTGCATCTGAAAAGCACAGATCATGCATATTATACACTGTGTTCAAGTCCATAGTTACTCTGATCAATAAGTGGTTGGACCATGCAAAGCTACAAATTCTCATATTCATGAGCAAAACAGAAAAGGAGTTTTATCAGAAAACCAAATCGTGAAAAAGATGGAATCATCAAAATATCCTTGGTCATCGTCTCTGAATGCACGCTGCTCCTTCCCTAGAATCACATGTGGTTATCACTACGAGAGTGTGCATGTCCTCTTTCAATCAGAAGTGCATAAGGATTATGATTCTGACTGAACATACTGAAAATTCCTTTTAAGCATGTTTGTAAACACAGAAGACATATCTTTAATTCTTTAGGCCCCATATGTTCTAAAGCAGCTGTCTGTATGTTCAGGTCAAGAAAATGTTCGTTCATACATTTTGCATTCAGCAAATAAAGTTATACCACTTGCTTGTTGGACTACATATTAATACCTTTCTTGAATTCCAGTGGTGACAAATGGATGGTAACAGAGAACGTGGAGTTCGGTGTGCACTGCTGTTGAACATTATACAGAGGGGTATTGTCATAGAAACCAGGATCCAAAAGATTATCTCCTCTAGGCTCGCTGTCTGAACCCTGAACCATTTAGGCGCACATGGACATTAAAAGAGAAATATAAGCAAGATAAAGCTAACCACCTGAAAATAGCTGGAAGAACATTACAAAGGGAAGAAAGAACTAAAGAAAATTACAAAGGGAAGAAAGAACTAACCAGCGCACTGTTAGCTAAAGTATCTGTAACATTGGAGGACATTAAGGTGAGGGAGCTTGTGAACATATTCCCAGCCATGACTATCCAAAAAAATAAGAAGAAGAAGAAGAATTATGCAATTCAGGAAATAAAAACCAGAGCTCGATTTCATCTACATGGAGGACAAAATAAGCGAGATGTGTAATAAAATGATGTGCAAAAATGAAGACAGAATAATGAAGTATGCATGCCCAGAATCTCACACTTGCACACATATGCTCAGGAAGATATAGAGAGATGAGAGAGGGAGAGAGATACTTTGTCCAAGTGATTGATTACTCCCTGTCATGAGTACGGTTACAGGACAGGAACCTGTACTTCTGCACGACTCATTTGGCAAATCTGTGAAGGGCAGTGCACCTGTCTTCACTGCACGGTACTCTGGAGCGGGAATTTGTAAGAGAGGAGGCCATTGGGGGGGACTAGGAATTGGACAAGTGGCAACTTGATCCAAATTTGAGAATTGCAAGCCGCAGACCTTCTCACAAGTTCCATCATTATTGGTATCAACACATTGACAGCCGCACTTGTTACTAGCCTTGTTCAGCTGCGTGTCAACTACAGCTTGAAGAATTTTAAGCAGCACGCAAAGAATAAAGGGAAAGCTAATGAGACGACAATTTGTCTTAGCATTCCGTTTCTGTGAAAACAAAAGACCAAATCGATAAATGATATAAGAAGACAATCTCCTAAAGTCAAAGTTCGGACAATGCCCAGGCCTAAACCACATTTAATCATCACATTGGCACGGAAACGGATACCCTAGCTTTGAAATTCAAGAGTAAGTTTATTTAATCAAATTTAATAGAGTGAAATGAAGCGATTCAAATTCAATTCAATAAAGGGGAATAAATAAATATAGAAAAGAAGAGGAAAACTGAATCAACAACGAAAAAGAATAAGTTATAAAAATAACCAATCCACAAAACCAAGATAGCAAATTGTAGCTGCTCAGCCCAAACAGAATACCAGCACCACACACATCAACTTCGAGCTCGTGTTACCAAAAAAGAACTAAAACTAAAACACACAAGACAAAAAAAAAAAAAAAAACAGAAAACAAGCTGTTATCAGAACATCTTCTAAAACTTACGAGCAAAACTTAAACACAAACATACGAATCCATCATAGGAGCAACGTTACACTAACAGTCAGCTAACCAGAACCAGGATTACAAACATATGCATATGTACAAAACACAGAGAGAGAGAGAGAGAGAGAGAGACCTGGTAGGTTAGATTCTTTCGAAGCAAAGCATTTGCTTGAGTCGAAAAGGACGCAGGATCTCGTTGCATATCCGCCATGGAAATACCAAGCTAAGGATCGTCTATATATATGCCACTGTTAAGTGACCGTTAATTCCCCTTTCCCGCCAATATGTATATAATAAATACAGCCCAAAGCCTTTCTTCTTTCTACGTGCAACAAATGTGCGTCTTTAACACAGTGACCGTAGAAAGTCGTAACAGAGCGACTTGTTTTAGTATTGGTTCCTCTTTCTCTGACGAGAACCCACGTTAAGCTTGGCGTTCTATTTATGTGTTCTTTGTAGCGGCTATTACCTTCCTACCCCTACATGTCCCCTTTCATTTACATGGAACCACCAGATTGGTTTCATTTCCGGCTGGATGTCGAAACTGCCCTTTGTTAAATGCCTACAATGCCCGCTACGCGTCTTTGACTTTCCCTCCAGGATGAGGAATATAGAGTAGTAATTCACATCACGTCAGATTCAATTGGATTTCATTTTCTAGGTGCTTGAGACGGCAGTACAATTTCTAAAGTAGAACAATTTCCTGGAAGTATCTGCTTCATTTCAAGTCAGCTTGAGCATACATATATTTTTCTCAAGCTCAAATCATGTTTACTAATTGTATATTGAAGAGTAATTTAAACATAATATTCATATGATGTTATTATTTATAAAAAAACACAAAACTTTTATGTAATTTTATTTATTTTAAATTATTAAAAATAAGTATATTAAATTTTCTAAAAAACATTATATACATTATTATATATATTATATTCTTTTGTTGATTATTTATTAAATTCGTGTTTTAGTTATAATTTTTTTGTCATATTTTATTAAATCTCATCCATATATTTATATAGACTTTACATAAATATATTTAATAAAATTTAATAAAATAGAGTTAAAATATTGTAAGTGAAATAGAAAATTTGATGTGAAAATTACAATACTGTAAAGTATTACAGAACATTTTTGCGTAATGATTTTATCGAAAGTAAAGCAATGATGAAGTAAATGAATAAATTAAATGGAAGGAAATATGGACTGCCAGGCTCTTGTTGTCACTTCTTGTTCGCGTAGAAGTAAATGAATCCCGTTGGTCTAATCGAAAGTCTTAGTAATGAGAAGGGAATAATATATACGAAATGATATTATATTTGGTTGAGGCTTTGACTTAGGTTGCTTGGTGTGGAGAAAATTACAAGAGGCTTCGCTATTAGTTTTAACGCCAGCACGACAACTAGTAATGGAGAAATGTTTCTATCATTTTCTCGGGAAAAGAGGAGGTAGTTTCGGGTGTAAAAGACATGTCAGAGTTGTAAGCTGTAACTACCCCACTACAAGGGATTGAAGAAAGGCAGCAGGAACCTGTTGTTGCGTATAGGACGCTAATAAAAAAAAGGGATTATATTTTATAAAATAAACATAATATTTATAATTAAGATATATTTTCTTAGATATGGTCTCACTTGAATTTAGTTAATAATTTTGGGTTAATTAAAAAAAATTACAAAATTTACTTAATTTTATAATTTCAAAACGTAACAATTGAATGCTCAAATTTTCAATTTTTTCTAATTCTAATCCAGCGTTAATGTTTCTGTTAACTTTGCTGACGTAACTTACTGTAAAGTGATACCAACTCATGAGATATCGTCATTATTTTTAAAAAAACAGAGAGAAAGACAACTTGCCAATGCAAGCTATCTTAAATGCAAGCAAGGAGACAGCTTGCTTAAGCAAGTTGTAAGGCGATGGAGGGTTTATAAAAAGAAACGCTTCATCCCTCTTTCATTTAACATGCATGATATAGCGGGATGTGTGGTGAGTTTGTGAATTGGATTTAAGGAGCCATTTTGTGTATTCTAAAATTTATGAGAGAGTAATTTTTGGGATACTTTTAGGAAACGTTTTCTTAAAAAAAGAGAGTGACAAAATAGTGAGGATATTATCTTAGGGATAATAAATTTAGAAAATACCTTTTGTATAAGTGTCCTTATTTTATTGTATCATTTTTACTCTCTGTATCTACTATTTTCATTAGTGGAAGATTTATTCGAAGTTTGGTCCATTGACGTAACCTAAATAAAATAGTGAACTACTTTAAATTTCTGTGTTATTTCCTTGCTTATTTTACCTGTGAGATATAATTTGTAATTTTCTCAGCAAATGGTATTAGAGTTAGGCTCAGTTCTGTATCAAAGGATTTCTTATTAAAGATAGAGGCAGAAATAAGCAAAATGATTAGCCTAAATGACTCCAAGTACCACATATGAAAGAATAAGATAAAAGATCTTTTGTTCGACACAACTTTGCATTTACCGGTGTTCACCACAACAAAACCCGAAAATAAACCAGACGAGGAGTTGGCGTTTGAGCATGAGCAGGTATGTAGTTTTATTCCCTAATTTGTTGACGATAATATGTATAACCAAATCTGCAATGAGACTCATGCACAGACATTGTGGTAGAAGCTCGAGGAGTTATATGTCTCAAAAACTTGTAGCAACAAATTATTTTACCTGACAAAATTAGTGCAGATAAAATATTGAGAAGATATCTCCGTGGCAGATCATTTGAATGAATTTCAAGAGGTCATGGATCAATTATTAAGACTGAGCATAAAGTTCGATGATGAAGTGCTCGCCCTTTTCTTGCTTACCTCCTTACTAGAGTCTTAGAAGAATTTGAAGAATTCAATCACCAATTCTGAAATTGACGGTGTTGTTAACATGGAATTTGTAAAAAGTAAAATTCTGAATGAAAAGATGAGACGAAGATCACAGAGTTCGGCCTCTTCAACACAGTCAAAAGTTTTAGTCACAAGTTCCAAGGGGAGGAGCAAATCTAGAGGTCCAAATTCCAGAGATAAGAGCAGAGGAAGATTAAATAAATATGAGAGCGTTGAGCGTCATCATTACAAAAAGAAGGGTCATATCAAAAGATTCTGTCAGAAGTTCAAAGAAAAAAGAACAAAGGCAAAGAAGTCAAGAAAGATAAAAGCAATGATGATGAACACACTTTGACAACTACCATCATTGATGACTTTCATATCGTCTCATATGATAATGATGTAAATAGTGCATCCTATAAGTTCAACTGGATAGGTGACAGTAGTGCCACTATTCACTTTACTTCACATAAAAAACTCTTCTCATCATATATATAAGGAGATTTTTGTGTCATTAAAATGAGAAATAGTGGTTTGGATAGAATCACTAGAAAAGGTGATATTTACTTGGAGATAGACAACGGCATGAGATTGCCTCTGAAAGATGTCAGACATGTTCCTAATTTTTTTACTAAATATGATCTCTGTTGCCATACTTATGATGAAAGTCAAAGATGGCAAATGGAAACTTCCTTGGTAATCGCCAAAGGTAATAAGTGCTTAAAGTTGAATGCGATGCAGGCAAAGGTCTCTAATGATGTTGGAATTCCAATGGAAAAAATTGGTACAATTGAATTGTGACAGAGGAGACTCGGTCATATGAGCGAGAAAGGGATAACTCAGTTGGTGACAAATAATGCATTATTTGGAATTAACCAGGTGCATTTAAAGAAGTATGCTAATTGTCTAGCAAGAAAGCAAAATATAGTTGCTTCCAAAAGTTTCCCTCCTTCTAGAATGAAGAATGTGTTGGATTTGGTACACTCAGATTTATGTGGGCCAATGTCAAAGTCACTTGGTAGTGCTCAATACTTTGTGACTTTTATTGATGATCATTTTAGGAAGACGTGAGTATACACCTTAAAGACTAAAGACCAAGTGCTAAATATTTTCAAACAATTCCATACCTTAGTTGAAAGACAAGCTAGGAAGAAGTTGAAATGCATTCTAACAGACAATGGTGGAGAATACACTGGACCATTTGACGTTTATTGCAAAGGGCATGTTATTCAACATCAGACTACTCTTTCTAAGACACCGTAGTTGAATGTTTTAGCTGAGAGGATAAACAGGACTTTGATAGAGAGAGAATTAGATGCTACTTTCACATGCAACATTGCCTAAGACATTTTAGGGTGAGTCTTTTTTATAGCAGTACATGTATTAAATCGCTCAACTTGCATCCATTTACAATATGATGTTTCGAAGAAAGTATGGTCAGGAAATGATGTTTCTTATGATCATCTAAGGGTATTTGACTGCAAAGCTTATGTCCATAACCCCTAAAGATGAGAGATCCAAGCTTGATGTCAAGACTCGCCATCTTATATTTATTGGATATGGAGAAGATCAATTCAGTTATCAGTTTTATGATCCAGTCTAGAAGAAACTGATTCAGAGCCATGATATTATATTTATCAAAGATCAATCCTTTGAAGATCTTGGCAAAGTGAAAAAGGATGTTCTAAGAACCATTGGTGACCTAGTGAATTTAGAGTTAATTCCTCCAAGAACGATGCCAAGAAAATTTGGAGATGAAGTTGAAAATCGCCAGCCGAATGTAGATGATGATGATGCTCCCATTCAAAATCAATCAGATGAAGATTCTGATGAAAATGATGTTCAGAATCAGCCACCAACACCAGAGACTGCTCAGATTCTAATAAAGAGATCTATGTAAGAAAGACAAGAAGCCAAAATGCTTTGAAAAATAAGTGGATGTTTAGGATTAAGCATTAAGAACATAATCCTCATCCAAGATATGAAGCTATATTGGTTGTTAAAGGATTCAACCAAAGAAAAGGCATTGATTCTGATGAGATATTTTCACTAGTTGTGAAAATGACATCCGTCCGTACAATGCTTGATTTAGCAATAAGTTTAGACTTAGAAATCATGCAACTAGACGTCAAGACAACCTTTCTTCATGGATATTTGGAAGAAGAGATATATATAGAGGCCAGAGGGTTTCAAGAAAAATTTATGGTTTAAAACAGTCACTAAGACAGTAGTATAAGAAGTTTGAAATAGTTATAGGGAAGCAAGGCAATAAAAAGACTATTTCATATCATTGTGTTTTTATATAAAAATTCTCTAATGATGATTTCATTAGCCTTTTGCTTTATGTTGTTGATTATTGGCCAAAATATCAATCGATTAATAGTTTGAGAAAGCAGTTAAGCAAGTCTTTAGCTATGAAAAACTTGAGGCTACAAAACATATTCTTGGCATGACAATTATTAGAGACAAGGGTGCTAAGAAATCATAGTTATCACAAGAGAAGTACATTGAGAGCGTACTTCAAAGGTTCAATATGGATAAAGCTAAAGTAGTTAGTTGTTCTCTTGCTAATTACTTTAGGCTGAGTGGCAAGCAATGCCCTTCGATGAATGAAAAGAAGGAAGAGATGATGAAAGTCCCCTATTATTCTGCAATTGGAAGTTTGAAATACGTCATGGTATGTACATAACCAGATATTTCTTATGCAATTGGAGTAGTGGGTAGTGAGTAGGTTCTTTTCAAATCCCAATAAAAAACATTGTGAAGTGAATTCTCAAATATCTACATGGTACTTCCAAAATATTCTTATGTTTTGGAACTACCAAGCTTATGTTAGTTGGTTACATAACGTAGACATAACTAGTTATGTTTAAAGTCTATTTCAATTTACCTAATTATCTTTGTAAGGGGAGCTTTGTCTTGGCAATCAAAATTGCAAAGATATGTTGCTCTATCCAACACTAAAGCGAATTTTATTGTTGCAACTAAAGCGAACTTTATTGCTGCAACTAAAGCGAACTTTATTACTACAACTAAAGCATGCAAGGAGCTCCTATATATGAAGAAGTTCTTAAATGAACTTAGTTTTTAGCATGATAGATAACAATTATTTTGTGACAATCAAAGTGTTATTCACCTTGGGAAGAATTTCTCCTTCCATTCAAGATCAAAGCATTTTGATGTAAGATATCATTAAATTAGAGAAGTATTAAAGAAGAAGCTATTGCAGCTCGAGAAAATTCATACAGATGATAATGGATCAGATATGATGACAAAAGTTCTACCCAGGGTAAAGCTTGAGTTCTATCGATCATTTGGAGGAATGACAATAAACCTCATTTAGTCACCTAGGGGAGAATTGTAAGGTGGTACCGACTCATAGGATACCGCCATTATTTGTTATTTAAAAAAAACAAAGAGGAAGACAACTTGCTAAGCAAGTTGTAAGGCGGTGGAGGGTCTATAAAGGACCCTCCCTCCCTCTTTCATTTAACATGCCTGATATGGTGGGATGTGGTGAGTTTGTGAGAGGGTTTTAATGAGCCATTTTGTGTGTTCTAAAATTTGTGAAAGAGTGATTTTTTGGATATTTTTAGCAAACGTTTTCCTAAAAAGGATAAGTGATAAAATAGTGAGGATATTATCTTAAGGATAGTAAATTTGAGAAACATTTTATGTGTGAGTGCTACTATTTTGTTGTATTATTTTCACTCTTTGTACCTACCATTTTTATTAGTAGAATATTTATTTGGAGTTTGGCTAGTGGGCGTAGCCTAAATAAAATGGTTCCTTTCTTATTTTACCTGTAGGATATAATTCGTAATTTTTTCCAACACTTGTCACGTGTTTTAAAAACTCTAACTATTAATACGTCAGCCAAAATGAACACAATTGATGAAGATTAATAAAATGATACCATTTAATTACATAACTAAAATGATATTGTTTCAAAAAATGACGTTGTTTAATCCCTAAATCAGTTTACGCAGCCCTGACGTCCTCACCATTCGTTTTTAGTTTGTTCTCTCGACACCCTCAACATTCATTTTCAGTTTGTTATCTTAACATCCTCACCTTTCGTTTTCAGTTTATTCTCCTGTGATGTGAGAGCAAAATAAGCTTCCTGTTAGTTAAAAGGAGTTAAATGCAATCGAATTCTGATTTTATAAGTAATGTTGTTACGTATTGAATGCGAATAAAAAAAGAATTATATTTTATAAAATAAACATAATATTTATAATTAAGTTAATTACTAGAACTCAATTTGTTACTAAGATCGGTACGATATTCATAACTTTGGCTTCTTAAAAAGAGTTAAACTGATTTTATAAGTAGTGTTATTACGTATTGAACGCGAATAAAAAAAGGGATTATATTTTATAAAATAAACATAGGATTTATAATTAAGATACAAGTTTCTTTGATATGATCTCACTTGAATTTAGTTTATAATTTCTTTATCCAACAATAGTTTTTTTTATATACATTAGATATCCTAGCTTTTGTCGAACTAATTCTAAGTCCCTAAGACCTCACCCCAAGAGGCCTTAAAGGAGGTAAATCTGGAACTTCAAGATCTCTCAGGTTCCTACGTAGCCTATAAGCTTCTACCCATAAGGAGTCGTCACATATTGATTATTTAGCTAATAATTGATCAACTGGCCCTGCTCCCTAGGTTCCCTAATAGCTCCAACTCTCACACTGCCACTGGAAGCAAGACGTCTGTAATCGATCCAAACCATGGAGTATGCCCAGGGGGCTAGAGGATCATCAATAGGGAAAATTTCCCTCTCCCCTCCTTTGTGCACTCAAGACTTCCTCCAATGGAGAGTGTTAAGTGAGGAGTTAAAATCAATTAAGCTACTCCTACTATATAATTAGACCTTTCTGCATAAAATCAAACTAAGACCTTTATGCATAAAGGTAATTAGGTAACCTAAAATATATAAATACTATGCAATGACTATTATAAATAACCGGAAATATATTTGTAAGGGGAGTTATAAATATATAAATCCTATGTAATGACTATTATGCAGAAAGATATAAATAGTTAAATACTATGCAACTACTATTATATTTTCTGTTAGAATTTTTCTTCTTTCTTAAAATATATAGAATGATAAAATCTTTTCATTAGGCAACCTACATATACTTTCATAATGCTAAAATAATTATAGCTTATAATTTAATTAATTGATCTTTGATTTCCATGTTGATTCTCAATCCAATTAAAAAAGATTAATACCTTTCTACATAATAATAAATAACCCATGTTGCTCTGATTTGTGTATCAGATGCTCCATCCAATTTAGACCTTCCTGCATAAAATCAAACTTTTATAAGAGATTAAACTATATAATAAATTTTGAATCTAATTATTTTTACATTTTTAATAATTTTTTCATTCTAAGGATTGTATTTTCATCTAATTTGATTAAAAAGATTGAGATTATTGATGAAGTCACCCCAGGGGTGGTCGAGTTGGTGGAGTGGAGGGACATGGGGTGAAAAAGTTATATGTTCTATTCCTCTACTTACGCTCTCTTGATTGAGTCTGTCGTACATGATTTACCTAGTGTGGAGTATTCGATTGTCGTAATTTGTAGACTATTGCGTCAATCCGGAAATTTACTCAACGTGCATTTAAAAGATAACAATCGCGATTACTCTGTTTGAAAAAAAAAATGTTGAGGAAGTAGTGCAAGAAATTAAATGACTTATCCTTCCTTAAGGTGGAAGCAAACAATATGCAATATGATAATATTAACCTAGCACTTAGTTTGGAAGGATTGAGATTGTAATCCAATACGATAATATTAACCTAGAACTTAGTTAGGAAGGATTGAGATTGTAATCCAACTTTTATAAGAGATTAAAAAATATAATAAAATTTGAATCTAATTAATAATTTTTTTCATTTTAAGGTTTGTATTTTCATCTAATTTGATTAGAAAGACTGAGATTGTTGATGAAGTCAGTGCAAGAAATTAAAAGACATATCCTTCCTTAAGGTGGAAGCAAACAATATGCAATATGTCGACGTTATGTCGTAATCATACGCGTTTAATGCAGTAGGCTAGATCATGAGTTAAATAAGAAGTAAAGTTGATCAACTTTGTGAATAGCGGCTTTTAATGTTTTTTCTACCAAAGAAGTGGCTTAGTCAATAACGGTTTTATTTACTAATTACTAGACCTTATAAAACTGCAGAGTCGTTAAGAGCAACCTAGGACATGATGAAATCGATGCCTACGGATTTAGATGTTGTCTTAAAAGATTGTTTGACTACAATTAGCACGCGGATAGGCATAGGCTACTCATCTCCAAGTAATATATGTTAGTGATTAGTTTCAAACAGAGCAGGCAGCTACATAGTTTAACGTATCTGTAAACTTGCGCATCAAGTTGAGAATCTTTCAAACTTTAACACTAAATCAATAAATTAAATTAGGGATAGCTAAACACATACACAAAGAAATAAAAAAGAAAAGACGAACATAGTTTAACTAATCTTGGAGCCATTTGGTTCTTTTTTTTTTAATTGTAATTAATTTTGAATTTTTAAATTTCATTATTAATGTTTATATTTTTATTAATGATAATTATATATTTGATAAAAATTAAAGATAAATATTATATAATTTATTTTAATCAATTATATAATATTTATTAATAAATTATCAATAAAAGTATCTTATTTTATGAAAATAACTTAAAATTCGTTTGTAGATTAATATTTATTTTCAATATATTTTAGTTGTTAAATCAAAATTTATTTGAAATTTTTATATTTGGAGATATGTTAAATTTGATTACATTTGTTAATAATTATTCATTTAATTTAATTATAAAAATAAAATAAAATAAAAATATTCATAAATTTTATTATTTATTAATTAATATTAAATTATTCATAATTTTAAATAATTAAATA
>JANITW010000006.1:61182712-61195472 GCA_027564335.1 Erythroxylum williamsii
TTTTATTATTTATTAATTAATATTAAATTATTCATAATTTTAAATAATTAAATAATATATATTCAGTTAATAATAAATTAAATTAAAAAATAGAACTAGAAAACAAAAAAAATATTCGGCCTTCTATAGTCATCACCGTTCGTTTCATTCGGATTCGACTGAAAACACAAAGTCAACTGAGAGCTTTGGGAGTAGATGAGTTTTCGGATTCTCCATCTTGCCCTTCCTCGTACTCCATCTAATTTACCCAATTGTCCTTTTTAACGAGAAAGCAACAGGTATGTTTCAACTGTTGTTCAAAATCTGGCCGTTGAATTTATTCATAACTTCACGGATGCCACATGGGACCGGTCCGCCAAAAGTGTTGCAAGAACTGTGTACGTAACGTACGTAAGAATCAACGCAGGAAAAAGGCATTCAATTTCCTGGAGGAAGGAACTTAATAAATGTGAATTTTGTCAAAAGACAGACAGTTACATAATCATAAGTTGAGCAAGTACAAGCTGTTGAGATCAGAATAGATACGATACAGTCACGCAGTTTCACGTAACACAACAAGACTCTTTAAATAACAACTCTCTCACTCTTTTATACTATACAGTAACTCAATTCTTCACTACACCTGTGTCATCGAGAACAAGAAGAATGGAGTTGCGAAGAGGAATTACGCTGCTATGGCAACAATTCAAGGCGCTGTTCTCCAAAAATCTGCTGCTCTCATGGAGGAACAAGAGCACAACTCTCCTCCAGCTCTTTGCCTCCTTCTTCTTCATATTGCTACTCTTCTGTATTGACAAAGCCACAAGTTCTCGCAACTCTCAAACCACCGCCTTCGAAAGTGTTACCGATCCTCTCGCTCTGGTGTCTCCCCCAATTCCACCTTGTGAGGATAAGTACTACATGCGAACCCCGTGCTTCGACTTTCTGTGGAGTGGCAACTCTAGCTCACGCCTTAACACTATTGTCCGTTCCATCATGGCTAATAACCCCGGCAGGCCAATTCCGGCTATTAAGGTATCAGATCAAAGAGAATTTCCTCTTTCAATCGCTCAATTCTGATAATTTTTGTTTGTAAAGTCCGTAAATTTGCGCCTTGAAAGCATTTTCTTGGTTATGCAGGTGATGTCGTTTCGGACATCGGATGAAGTAGATGCATGGCTTTTAACCAACCCTATGCGGTCTCCAGGAGCACTGCATTTTAGAGAAATCAATGCCACTGTTATCGGTTATGGTTTACAGACTAATTCCTCAACAACTTCACTGCGAGGACAAGTTGAAGATCCTACCTTCAAATTCCAAATCCCCCTTCAGATTGCAGCTGAGCGTGAGATTGCTCGCTCTGTTCTTGGAGGTTGGATTTTAGAGAAATCAAATGCCAAGTTTGGATATTTTTGCAACATTTTGATGCAAAAGTTATTCACTTCCTGTTTTGTCTGACCAATTCTTTAGATTCAAACTTTGGCTGGAATTTTGGATTTAAGGAGTTCGCCCATCCTGCGCGAAAAACTTTCTCTGTCTTGGCAACGATAGGACCGTCTCTTTTCCTTGCCTTTGCCATGTTCGGATTTGTATTGCAAATAGGTTCCTTGATTGTAGAGAAAGAGCTCAAACTTCGTCAGGTTTTTACTTTTTGTTTTATGGATTTATATAGTGACTTAGATTACTGGCTGTTGCTGAGCTTCTTTATACTTATTGTTTTGTTCTCCATGTTAAATTCATTTCCAATTTACATGTTTTCTTACACAGGCAATGAGTATGATGGGTCTTTACGAATCTGCCTATTGGCTCTCCTGGGTTACATGGGAGGGGATTCTTGTGCTTATTTCATCACTTCTTCTGGTTCTTTTTGGAATGATGTTCCAGTTTGATTTTTTCATCAAGAACAACTTTGCAGTCGTTTTTCTTGTTTTCTTCCTTTTCCAGTTTAATATGGTGAGACTGACTTTTAGTACTTTTGTGAGGATTTAATAAAGATTATAAGCAGCTACAACAGTTTTCAGTTTTCTCTTTGTGATGCTAGATTGCTTTTGCGTTCATGTTGTCAGCCTTCGTTAGCAAATCATCTTCAGCCAGCACAGTGGGTTTCTTCTTATTTATTGTTAGCTTTTTGACGCAGGCAAGTCTCCATTAATACATTCTCTTTTTAATAAAATATTGATTGTCATGTAATCATGAGTCTAGTAGAATCAAAGTCATGATTTAATACATTCCAATTGAAATATTTCATTCACTGTTCAATAACTAGATGGAGATCAATTGAAGTGAAGTAGATAATGTGCTTTTCAAACTTCTTTAAACATTTGCTTTATATTAGAATTAAGATCATAAGCCCAACTGAAGTTTCTCTCATCAAATAGGTTAGCCAGTTTTTATACTTTTTAGCTTAGCAATAATTGATTCCTGATTTCTCTCGCCAAATAGGTTTGTCAGTTTTCATGTTTTCAACTTAGCAGTAATTGATTCCTAAAACAAATGCTATGTAATGAGCAAAAGGCACAGTCTTCAAGAGCCATGCTACTCTACAGCATTTGAAACAAAAAATATCCGTTCTCTGCTTATTGTAGTAACATATGCTACTCTTATATTGCAGCTTGTAACTGTGTTTGGATTCCCATACAAGAGCCAATTTTCTAGATTCCTACGAAACATATGGTCATTATACCCGCCTAATCTTCTTGCATCTGCGGTAAAGCAATTGGCTGATGCAACCGATACTCCGGAAGCTGTTGGAATTAGTTGGAGTAGACGTGCTAAATGTTTGCCAGATGATGCAGAATGTGTGATTACAATTGTGCGTAAAATCTCAAAGCTTTTCTAAAATAACTGACTGGATTTGCATTTTCTCTAAGCATCACTTTAATTATTCTTATCTTTTCCAATTTCTCTATTGAATTGTTTCTTTTCGGTACATTTATCGTACTGACTTATTTCTAATCAGCCATTTTGTAACTTGTATATATTCTTGGCAGAATGATGTCTACAAATGGCTGATCAGCACCTTCTTTGTCTGGCTTGTTTTGGCGATCTACTTTGATAATATATTTCCAAATGCGTCTGGTGTAAGAAAACCTTTGTTTTACTTCTTAATGCCAGGGTATTGGTCAGGGACATCTGGAAACAAAGTGAGAGGTGATCGAGCTTCTGATTGAATCAGTAGCTCATAGGTCTTGCATTTGATAATGTTCTGACCATAGTTTTTCTCCTTTCTTTTAGAGGGTGGCATTTGTAGTTGCATAGGTTCAGTCCCACAACATGAGCAAATTTCTCCAGATGACGAAGATGTCCTTGAAGAAGAAAACACTGTCAAAAAAGATACAAGGGAAGGAACAGTTGATCCAAATGTTGCTGTTCAGATTCGAGGGCTTGTTAAGACATATGCTGGCACCCGAAATATTGGTTGTTGTAAATGCAAGAAGACTCCACCTTACCAAGCACTCAAGGTGAGCAGAAAAAGTCAATTTTTACAACCGTCCATGAACAAGAATAGAGTTCCATTTCTTAATTCCATTCTTGTGATTTTGTATATAATTTATAATCGGACCACCAATTTATCGTCCCTGTTTATAACTTCCTCAAAATATATATTTGCAATGATGATCTGTATACGGTGCTTACTGCCACATTTTGATGAGAAATGCCTTAAGAGACACTGTGATCATAGCTATGATGGGATCGGCTACATGACCGGTAGATAAATTTTTGTTTATGTGAATTAATCAGTGTGATTGTGTTAAATGAAAGGAGAGAATATTCTTCCAAACTACTCTAATTTAGTGATTCTCTGGTATCATATCCTTTGTTAAGAATGAGACTGGTCCTCACAAGGGGAAAATTATTACGGTGTTGAACACACTGAAATGGTTTTTCTTCTACGGGTAAACTTTATTTTTTGAATTTACTGACACTGGTGGTTTACATGTTACTTGAAGGGGTTATGGGTAAATTTTTCAAAGGATCAGCTGTTTTGCCTACTTGGACCTAATGGTGCTGGTAAAACTACGGCAATCAATTGTTTGACTGGCAGTACACCTGTGACTAGTGGAGATGGTATATAGCTAAGTCCCTTTTCTTTAATTCGTTGATCCAATTACTGCAGGCAATCTTCTCAAATGTCTTCTTTACAGCTTTGGTTTATGGATATTCCGTCAGAAGCTCTGTTGGTATGTCAAACATTCAAAAGATCATTGGAGTTTGTCCTCAGGTGCTCTCTCTATCTTTATATACAGACTTATGAGTGCATTGTTCATTGATATACTTTTCTGCATGATAGTGTGCCTTTGTTAGTTGCAGTTGTCAACAGGCTGTAAGCATTATTTTGTCCTCTCCAAACTCTTAAATACATTGTTTGTTTTATACTGTGCCTGACTCTTGTTTTATTCCGTAGTTTGATATTCTTTGGGATGCATTGTCTGGTGATGAGCACCTCCACCTCTTTGCCAATATCAAAGGTCTGCCCCCAGATTCAATCAATTCGGTAGGTACCAGATGCAACTATTATTGGAATCCTCAATGCTTTTTCTTACCACCGACCTAAGGTTAACCATCGTCTGGGCAAACGTATTTGGATGTTATAATAATTTGGATGTGTTTTGCATCTGCCATTTGTGAACTCCCTGAAAATAGAAATATTTTTTAACGATGTTTTAATTGTAATACTGTAGGTGGCTGAGGAGTTACTAGCAAAGGTGAGACTCACTGAGTCTGCCAAACTTAGAACCAGGAGCTATAGTGGAGGAATGAAGCGTCGCCTCAGTGTTGCAATAGCTCTCATTGGCGACCCAAAATTAGTCATTCTGGATGAACCGGTATCGAGATCATAATTGATTCAAATTTGTTGTTGATTTGAATTAACGACATTTTTTTGTCTAAATCTTCTTTTCTCCTTTCAGACAACAGGTATGGATCCAATATCAAGAAGGCATGTCTGGGATATAATACAAAATGCAAAGACTGGTCGTGCCATTGTTTTAACAACACATTCAATGGAAGAAGCCGATGTTCTAAGTGATCGCATTGGAATCATGGCCAAGGGTAGGCTTAGGTGCATAGGAACATCAATCAGGCTGAAATCAAGATTTGGTACTGGTTTTATTGCTAATATCAGCTTTTCTGAAACCGCTGGTGGAAACACTCCGCCATATATCCTTGAAGAACTCCCAATTGACCGTGAGCCTGTGAAGAAATTCTTTAAGGATGTACGTCGAGTAAACTACACAACGGAATTTGTTATTTATCATATAGAGCTTTAGTTTTTAATTTGGTTTATAATGACAGCGTTTGGATGTAATTCCTGCTGAGGAGACCAGATCTTTCCTGACTTTTGTCATTCCGCATGATAAAGAGAGGCTTTTAACGGTAAGAGTTGCTTAAATTCTTGCTTTGTTTCAAATCTCCATTTTGATTATTTATGACACCTTAAAGACTTACGTTCACAGCAGGTAAGGTAAACTATACTGGTAGATGGTAGGTAGTTAGCTGGATTAAATCCATGTCGATAGCCATTTCATTGTGGCATTTTTCTTATGTCCCGCTGCTTCAACAGCAATTCTTTACGGAACTCGAGGACAGACAAAATGAATTCGAAATATCTGATATCCAACTTGGCCTTGCGACTCTTGAGGAAGTTTTCTTGAATATTGCAAAACAGGCTGAGCTGGAAAATGCTACAGCCGAGGGGCGTTTAGTTCCACTGACCCTAACATCTGGAGCCTCGGTACAGGTAACGATAGTGGAAGACTTTCTATGGAACGTTGTCGACAGGGAAATGTCTATGGTCATGAAATTGACTATCCTGCATCTTTTTGGTTTCTATTTACATGCAGATACCCGTAGGGGCTCAGTTTGTGGGCGTCCCAGGAACAGAAAGTGCAGAGAATCCTAGAGGCATTATGGTTGAAGTATACTGGGAGCAAGATGATACTGGTACGCTTTGCATTTCTGGGCATTCTGCAGAAATGCCTATACCCCCCAATGCTCAGACACTTGTGTCTGCGGCTCCGCCTCCCAGCAGAAACATTTTGGGGAGGCGAGCACCAGTTCATGGGATTGTGATCGAACTTAGTCAGACTCATAGTCATAGGACCGGTTCTTCTCGACGCATAATCACTTTCTGAACTCTTGACCCTGTTTTTTCATATTTTCTCACACAACATTAGTAGTCAGTCACATTAGTAGTGACGTTTATATCGAGGATACAAGGATTATTAGGATTTGATATGTATACTGTTGTTACATTATCTATAGAATGGAAAGGTCGGCATTTATGATGGAAAGACTGCGGAATTGAGCATATATAGTTATGTAATGAATTTATTTGGTCAAATTAAACTGTCGAGTAATAGCTCTTATAGTTCTGATGCCCGTGGTTTCGTTGATGATGTCATAATTCATTCTGCAGGGAAAACCGAGTTGACCAGCCTCCCGCGAGTCTTGAGACCCATTTTATCGCAACCCACTGTTAAGAGTTAACCTACTTTTCCTTCAAGCTTGTTACAACTCTATTCACAAAGACTGATGCTAAAGCTATGCCTGTGTAGTGTTCATTGATATAAGCTCCTACGTGAGTCATAACACTCGAGCCCTAGGTAGTTCAGACGAAGTCGTGGTTATCTAAGTGAGTGTAGTACTGACTAAATTTAGTTGTAAGATCAGACTTGCATAAGGACAGTCGGGACAAAGTGCAGAAGAACGGTGAATTCCTTTATAAAAAACCACAAACCATGTCATAAACCAGGCACAGTATAGAATTCTGTTTACAACTGCAGGAACATGACGAAAATTCTAAATTCTAAGTCCTATGATGTACATGCACTCACAATTCATTCAACAGGGAAAAAGACGCACGCTCCTCAAGATATAGATTATATTCCACTTATACAAACATAAAAACTTTTACACCAGAATAACGGATAGCAACTGCCATGAAATCAGAACTTCTTATTCAGATCCCTCAAAACCCAATGTTGGGATATTTTACCTCCTCCATTCCACCTGGGTTCCTTTTGCTGTGAAGTTAAGAAAGCCAAGAATTTGTTACGTTCTGATGATGAGAAGGGAAAACAATGTATAACTGTGTAATGCCATAATAAAAGAGTTTCTTGAATTGAAAATAGCATATGATCAGAAAATAAGTAGTCTAGATTTATCCGAACATCCAAGACTCGAAGAAAATAGGGTCGAAGGCAATAGAAGTTCAATTTTATCTAGCACATATTAAACAAGTTACCTAGGAAAATAGCTTCAAAAGAAAACATATTCAATAACTGAAATGATTTGGTTCGAATAAAATATGAAGTTCATCACAAAGGTGAACCGCACTTGAAGAATTTCTGTTAGAAGACACGGTAACTATTAGGAATTATAAGTTTGATTCTTACTGTTCCCGTCTCTTGAAGACAATGATGACTTGTCACCTTTATTCGCCAGTTTGGTACTTGCATTGGGTGCTCTTTGCGCCCTTGGTGACTGGGAACTAACTTTGCCATTAGCTGGAGATGGTAGAGAATGACGCCGGGTAATGTTGTTTTTCTCAACCCCATTTTGACTAAACTTTGGGGAACCTTGTGCTCTCAGTTTAGCTTTCACAGATTCAGTAGCTGCCATATAGCTAGGCATCACTGGACTGCTATGTGGCCAATTCTCTACATGCTCTTGCTTTGTTTGACTAGAACCTTTCCTCCCAGATTTGTTACCTTCATGACTAGCTGGGTCCTCTGTAGCACCTAACTCTCGATTTGTCAAGGGAGTATTCACATCAACGCTATCAGTCTCCACTTCAGGCTTTGACTCAACAAACACTTCCTCAGTAAGCAGTAATTCTGATTTCTCATTCAATTCGACAGGCTCTGCAGCTGTTGGTGCATCTGGCAAATCAGAAGATATCAAGATTGGCTTGTTTTCCGCCAAATCTGATTTGCTGGTCATGAATATTGTATCTTTCTTCATCTTCTCAACTGAATTATTGATGAGCTGCCCCAACTTATTATCACCTGCAGTGCCCAATGCCTTTTCTGGGATTTGCTTTGGATTTTCAACTTCAACCTCTGACGGCTTAGAGTTGTTTATGACAGGGTTGTGGACCTTTCTCAGGTTACGTTTTACTTTTTCAAGTTCATTTTGTGGATTTGCCTCCATTGCTTCAACTGGTAGATTTGGGACCTTCCTGAAATGACGCTTAGGTTTCTCAAATTCAACAGTTGCCTGTACCAAGGTATTGTCGACAGTTGCAGCAGGAACCCTTCGAACACTGCGCTTTGGCCTACAATTTTCGGAATCCACAATTTGCCCATTAGCAGGCTTCCTCTGAGTTTTTGTCTGTGGAACTTTCTTAGGTTGTGGAACTGGTTTCCAAAAATTGGTTGCTGACCAGCGCCCTAACCAGCTTGGGACTGAATTTGGTTCCTCAGAATCATAATACAAACGCAAAGGCATCACGGTAGGTGATGATACAAGGATCTGGAGAAACAAAACCAGAAGATAAAGATGGAAAACGTTGGAATATGCAATTTCTTATTGATAATCTGACTAATAGGAAAATGAACTAGCTTTTCAATATCATTTCATGTGTTGATCATGATGAAAGGGCATATATGCATATAGAAACCATGCTACTTAACATAGTCTGAGACGCAAGGGTAGAAATCATTTCTTTTAAACGCTGTATTCCACTGTTATGATATGCACAAATAGCATGAATTTTTGATTCATGAAACTCAAAATATGACAGGCTAAGTTCCCTCTTCATTTGTGTTTTGCAATTTCCATGTTCCTTTATTGAAGGCTAAATTTTTGCACAAAAGTTCATCCACAATTTTTATGGGATATTTGACCAACTGCTTGGAGATTTCGAAAACTTCCTTAGGCTTTAGCATGAGCAGATTACCATTGCATGACATAGGCAAAGTACAATTTTATAATTCAGTAACTTACTTTGTGGATGAAAGCATTCCCTGATATCTTGGACATCCGGATAGACATAGAAACTCCATTAGAATCTGCTAATTTGCCACCCTGATGACAAAAATAAAAAGAAGGGAAATACCAATTGGTAAGAAAAGTGAAAGAAATCAATTAGTTTAACTTGTGCTCAATATACTAACAATGACAGGCCCCTATCTTGAAATGACTATGCGGCCTATCCGGCACCCCACGGTAGCCCTCTAGTCAATATCTGATCCAACTAGAAACTTCCCGTGGAGCTAAGCCAATTGCCCTTTTTACCAAAAAGCCTTAACTTAACCCATGCAAAACTTTCCACTTTTATTGGGCTCCAACTTGCTTAGGTAACTTACTCTACGCAAGAGTAAAGGGAGCCTACTAGAATAAACAAAGTATCTACGCCAAAACCAAACTGCCTTTATGATAAGAAAAAAAGTGTGCAAGATACCCTACTGTGTCATATAGACCTACCATAGGCTATAAGCAATTTTACATAGAGATCAAGTAAGAAAAATAGCATGGGCGGAATCTAAATGGAGATATTTGGCTACCTTCCTCTCTCATTTTCATGCAAAATCCTATAAAATTTTCACTTTATCGGCTTAAATCACTCTCTCGCCCTGCTAAAATGTGATGACTTCTCTTGATGAGTAATTGACAATTGGTGCAGTACTTTGAGAAATTACCAGAGGCTTTACTTGGCTGCACTTCTTTTCAATTTCTTGCCCAATCTCTGAGGTCCTAACTTTTATTCCCCGAGCGAGTGCCTGCAACTTGACAATTCCCAGCATGCAGCACAAGGTCGCAACAGCTTGTCTCCTAACCAGATGGCCGCGGATAAGTGCTTGTAGCCTAATTATGCCCTTAAGGGCCTTGAATGCCCGGCGAGCCTTCACATAATGAAGTTAGATCAGTGTGGAAGCTGCAAATGATAACTTTCATACAGCTTAGCATCAACAAAATTCCTACAATTTGACGCACTTCTAGATTTATGTCATACATGCAGCCCTAGCATGAGATATTTAATGAACTGTTAAAGGATTAGTATTTCAAATAAAAGAAGATTACCAAGTAACCCCTAAATGCAGCTTGTGCCAGTGTTGCAGCTTTCTCTTGTTTTGACTTTTCAGCATCTGAAAGTGGATCATGAGATCCACATCCACTGGAGTTTGTATTATGATTTCCTGGTAACAAAATTTCCGCATCATGTGATAAGTTTGTGTTTTCATTGTTCTCCGGCTCTATATGACTGTAATTGGAGGTTGCATGTGAGACCACAGGAGGAATTAAAGACAGATTAGCGTCTGACACTTTTGCAACAACCACCTCTTTCTCACTTCCAAATTTCTGCAGAAGTCATTCATTAAAAACCAGAATACATAGGGGTGACTTACATATCATCAGTCGAATGTCAACTATCAGGTAGGCAAGTCTTAGTGAAATAACAGCCCAAAAGGGAGAACAAGAAAATAACAGGCAATATTGACCACAATCAAATTTGAATTTTAGAGGTCTTGTTGCCATTTGAACAAGAATTTGGTTATAAGGAACTCATTCCAAAAATTATCTCAAGGGAAACAATAACTCCCCGTTACTACTATCCTAAAACCACAACCTCACAAAGAATTTTCCAATTGGTTCCAGACACAACATGAGTTGAACACTATGCCATGGATACAATCATGAACTCCCAATTTTGGCATTCATTAATATATCAATTTCCTATCATCATCAGACATTCCTTTGTTGCAAAGCACACCATTACCTCCCTCCCTTTTGCAGTATTAGATTTCGAAGACTTCTTTCCAAAAAGGGCATTCTTGATCCATTTTGCTGGTGATTTTCCCATAGCTGAAGAAGAAAGAACAGTAGCCAGTCAGTGTCGAAACCAAGTGCCTGCATCATTCAATAACTTGGCAGTTAAAGAACCATAAAACCATATCCCTAAAGAAAAGTGCTGCATAATTCAGATCAAGATGCAATGTCCAAGCCTTTCACAGCCACTTGATCATTCAAATATGGAGAACAGCATAAATCATGAAAAAAATTCTCCCGCAAAGATGCACCAAGTTTGGAAGGTCACAACCCACACTGTAAAATTGACGCCAAATAACGAAAGCCATCTACAAGCCATTGCATCAAACGATCAAGAAATCACATGAAATACAATTCAAGCAAACAGGGGAAAAGAACCATAACATACTAGAAAATTCCCAAATTCTCGACCAAACCCACCAGTTCTTAAAGCAAATTGTAGCAAACCCAAATTGCTCACTCCATAGTCCACACTTAATTGCCATTAAATAATTAACAATGGCACAGCAATGAAACAAATAACCCTAAAAAGGAATGACTTGGAGAAAGAATAAGTAATAAAGATAGTCCCGAAAACCAAAGATCTGGTAGAATTGCTAAGAACAAATTACAAGAAAGAGAGTGCTGCAAAAGCAAGCATAAACTAATAGGAAAGTTTGAAGAAGCAAAATGAAGCTCCTTTTTCAACAGATCTGCGACTTACCTGACAAATGTTGAACCTACAAGACTCAAATCTACCAATCCTACATCAAAAAGGATAACAAAAACTAAGACAACAATGTACCTATTATGAGAGTAATATAAAGCTAACAAATTTATATAAAAATAAGAGTATATCAAAATAGAGAGCTAGAGAGAGGAAGTACCATCAGTAACCAAAAGCTTGGAAACAAAGGAAATATGATCTGAAGCTTACTTCTTCTACTCTGTACTCTACCTGCTCCATGCTATATTACCTAATGCTATGTTTAGTTAACGAAATGTAACTGAATAAAATAGAATAAAATGATTTATATAAAAAATGTAATATTTGAAAAATATTCTATAAAATGGATGAAAGTTTTTAAAATATAATATAATAAAATAATGTTTAAATAAACGGTTATAATATAGTACAGTGTTGTTTATGGTTTTATCTTAAACATCACAAATATTTTTTGTTTTATTTTAAACATCATAAAGTGAAGTAGAATAAAATATAATATAATATAAATTTTTTTATTTTATTCTATTATAAAATTTCCTCTTGAATAATAGAACAATACAATATTTTATTTTATTATAAAATTTTTAACCAAACATATCTAAAGAAATAAAAACGGTGTGGCATTTTGAAAATTTTCATGGATAAATTAACCGCTATTATCTCCTGCGCTTGTGCTCGTTCTAATATTGTACATCTAATTGGAATGTTCATGATGGCGTTCGATGCAAACGTAGGTGCTGTACTGTTACAGTGGGAGTGGTAGCAGGGGATAGTAATCCATATAAAAGTAATGCGCGGTTGTGCGGGGAGAGAGCGTAGCGAGCGCAGGAAGAGCGCAGCTTCTTTGTTCTGACGCAAAGTTACATACCTCAAGTATTTTTCTCAACGGCCAATCGCCATCCGTGGCGCGTGGAAAGTAGGGTATTTTAGGTGGATGGTGAGGTCCACCAAATATGAACCGTTTACTAAGTATTTAATCAATTAATTGGCGTTGAGAGGACAATGGATGTGATGAACATATGATTACGAGGGAATAAAGATCAACAAGAAGCCAATCCATTGTACTACCAATTTCAGTTTGTAATTTCCGATTTCCTTTTTATTTTCCTTTAAGTCAAATCCCAACAACTACACTACACCCATTAAAAAAATCAAAAGTTTATTTTTATTTTTGTTTCGAATACAGTAAAAAAATTTGTTTAAATTTTTAGTTTTTAAAAAAGTAGCTTTTGTTTTTTGTTTTTATAATTTGATTTACTATCAACTAAATAAAAATTATTTAATATATATAAATTTTTAATA
>JANITW010000006.1:61196254-61206902 GCA_027564335.1 Erythroxylum williamsii
AGGGCTAAAAGCCCATCTCCTAAGCCTTAAGCCTTAAGAACATATACAAACTTCCTAATTTACCCCTACATCATCTTATTCTTTTTAATTTCTAGTAACTTATTAAAACTCTAATTTAACTAAATCCTTTCAATTTATAGTCATTAACTGAGCACTAAAATCCCAAATAATTCTAACTAAAAGGAATTTATCAATCTAAACCTCAAAATAAAAAAAACAAGCTTAATGCGAATCGGGGCCCAACATTTATCTTTTGTATTTAGGTATTCTTTAACATCCTTAGAGTTAAGAGGAATAAAAGAATTATAAACTGAGATACAACTAGAGAAATAGAAGCAAACTAACAACAAATGTTTCTAACAACTAAGAGTGTGCATGTTCAGTAATGGGTGCAACTTCTAAATTTTAAATTCACAGTTAAATGGTTTATAATTTTTATAATTTGTAAATCTTATTTTGAACGAATATGAAGTTGTAGGTCATGATCTTTTATGCCAAAGAATAAAGCAAGAAGATAGAAGCAATAGAAAGTAGAGATATTTCAAAATGGAGTTTAACTAGTAAGCAATTGTTAGCACCATTTGGTGACCTTATTTTGGGGACCAAAAATAATATAATGCATGTTAATCTGTATAAATTTTATGGGTTTGGGATAATAGGCAACATAACCTCTTTTTGCTTCATTTTCTTTATTATTCATGCTCTTCTTCTCTTCTAAAAATGTCAATGGCAAAATAGGGCTTCAGTGGCTACGTTAATTTTTCTTGGTTGAAAGAAGGCAAGGCCTATGTATTACAAAATCACATGATTGTTCTTCAATTGTAAATTATTGTAATTATTCAACAATTAATTTATTCTTCTCTTTTAATTTATGTTCTATATTCAATACAATTGTTAACTAGGTGCATCTTACTTGTTGATTATGATAAGTAATTTAGAGATTAGACATTGAATATTTCATTATTTTATTTTTCTAATCAATGTAGCAACTACAAATTCATTATTTATTTCATCATAAATTTAAAATCCAAGGAAGAATGATCATCTAAATTAAACGCAATCACGAGAACTTGTGTTGCCTAGTTTCATTAGTTTTTCTAATTATAAATGTTATTGATTGACTAAATTTTATAATTTTTCTAACATTGTTAAATAACAAAGGTTAATCAGATTATATATTTTTGGTTAGCTAATCTTGTGGAAAGATTGAAAATAAATTTCCTTGATAAATATTTGGATGAATAAATGGAGCGATTTTGAATCGATGACTATAGATTGAGTTTAGTTTCATTGATAATTCACTTTTTTTACTTACTAAATTTAATTTTCCAATTATTATTAAAAAATTTGCATTATCATAAATGGTATGAATATTGTTCCGTACATACTAGTTGAAAAACGAAACAATGTTCATGTTTTTGGTACTGTCCTTCGATACTGGCTAGTAACGTAAGTTTTAAAATGTAGGTACTATTTTGCAAACATGAAAAAAAAAAACCTAAAAGCCCCCCTTGCATGCCTCCACACACTCAAACCCTTCTGCTTCTTTTGATTTTTTCACTCTCACTCACCTTCATTCTCTCTCTCTCGTTCTCCTCTCCATCTCCGACGGTACTACTCCTTCTCCAATGACTGTCATCTTCCTCCCTGATTCACGCCAGCATTATACCATTTTCAGCCCTCATCGACTCCTTCACATGAAGTCTCGAACACGCCACCTTCTTTATCCCTCATCTATGAGGACCACCACACCACATCGTCGCTACCACTGAACATTTAAACCTTCTCTATGCCACTGTCATAACGGCTGCTCTTCCCATATCTAAACCTGACCCGCCTCCTAACTCAAAAACCTGAAGTTGTGAATTAGTTTTTGGGTGTATTTTGACTTTTTTTTTTGTTTAATTGCATTTTTGATTGTGAATCAATGGGAACTTGAAAGTTGAAAGTTGGAATTAACTTTTGAATTAGATTTGTGATTTGCATAGTTTCGATGTTGGAGTTGAATGATTCACGGATTTGTTTTGGTTCATTTCTGGTTTGGTTAATTGATTGTGGATTAGTTTGACCGTTTATGAGAAATTTATGTTAAGTTTTTTTATAAATAAATGCATGGCATGAGATGTGAATCTGTGATGATGATGATGATTTGAATTGATTCAATTGCAAGTTTGTAAGTTGAAACAACTTAAATTGAAACTTAAACCCAAGAATGCAAACTTACAAAGAATTAAATAATTAATTGGCACATTCTTAAAATTTGTGAAATGGTATTTCATTTTTAGTATTTGGGTATTGGATTTATGTAAATAATTAATTGAGCATAAAATAATGCTATTGTAAATTAATAATAATTCGATTGTATTTAATGATAGTATTTGGGTATTGGCTTTGGGTAAATAAAAATTGAGTATAAAATATGTTGAATTATTTGGTAATATATATGGGTGGGCTATTATAAATATTTATAATAGATAATGTGTGAAAGTAGTAATGTAAACGTGTCCAAAAGGAACTTTTTTCAAATTGTAGACATGTTGTAGGCTAAACTCCAGCCATTTATACTTAGACTATTAATGTTAATTAAAAATCATAGAAGCAACTTATATATTTAAGAACCAAATGTAAAGTGGTATATATAATATTATGGTTTGTTAAAAATGAAAAGAAGATTAAAAGCTTTAAATAAGAAAAAAAATATTTCCAATCCTCGTATTATGAGTAGATGTATATAAACAATTGTATAAGATATGTCATTCATTATTTGATGATTATGTAAATCATACCCTTCAACTTGATCCTTATGTTTGAAATTTTGAATTAAAATTGTTCGAAATTGTTGAAAATCGTGATTGTTTATGAATGCTTTATGATTGTTGGAAATTAAAATTGTTTATATTTGTTTTGTGTAATTATATATGTTGAATAATTAAATTGTTAGTTTTTTTTAAACTTATAGTGAATTGTGTTTGATGAAATAGAATTGTGTATGATGTAATGATACAAAATGAGTTATATTACATAAGCTAGATATGCATATTGTGTAATGAAATTATATGCTATTTATTTTGATATATGCATTCATTTTTTATAGATAAATAGAAGGAAATTCAAGTACTTTTGATCAAACCACTTCAAAAAGATATAATAATTCAGCTTAGATCTCAATATGAGGAACCATACTATTTGCTGATTTTGTAACAAACATTTGAAAGGTGGAGGAATCACTTGATTAAACAAACATTTAGTTGAAGTTAAAGGAGATGTAAAATCGTATAAAAAAAGTAAGTCATGATATGAAGTAGCAAATGAAAACATTGCTTGAAGAATATCAACATGAGAAAGATAGAAGAGAAAGGTTCAATTTTGAAATTGGTAGTAGAAGTTCATTTTCTAGCTTTCATGGTAATTATGGAAATGTTGAAAGTGTTAGTGGTAGTGGTATTAGTAGTATTCCATCCTAGGTCCAAGAAGAAGTACCTGGACCTGATGTTAGGAAGAAAAGAAGATAGGTGACTAGTTTTTTTACACTACGAACAACTGCTAGAGCCCAACCTTCAATTCGTAATGCAATGTAATCAAGAGATGTGACTCATAATGTTGATATGGCAGTAGTTAGATGGTGATATGATACAAGTTCATCATTTAATGCTTCTCAGTCTTATTATTATCAACATATGATGGATGCAATAGCCTCTTATAATCTGAGATACAGAAGTCTTTCGATTGATGACTTAAGAAGTAAACTTTTGAGTTGTTCTGTTTATGAAATTAAAAGTTATTTGGCATAAAGAAGAGTGAAACGGGCTACTTATGGATGTTCAATCATATGTGCTGGTTAAACAAATAATAAACAATAGCCTATTATTAATTTTTTGTTTATTCTACCATTGACTCTATATTTTTGAAATCTATTAATGCATCTGGTCTTATTAGGAATACTGAGACTTTGTTTGAGATATTTAATGAAGTTGTGAATAAAGTAGGGCTAGAAAACATTGTTCAGTTTATTACTGACAATGATCTCGCTTATAAAGATGCAGGAAAAAGGTTGCAGAATAAGTATAATTCTTTTTTTGACCCCTTGTGTCGTCCGTTGCATTGACCTAATGTTGGAGAATATAAGAGATCTTAGGTATTTTTTATTATTGATGAGACTATGCAGTAAGCTAAAAAAGTTACCAAGTTCATTTATAATCGTGCATGGGTATCGAATTTTATGAGAAAGGAATTTACCAATGGTAGAAATTTGTGTCGTCCTGTTGTGACAAGATTTGTAACAAATTTCTTATCACTTAAATCTTTTGTTACGATGAAGAAAGAGTAAAGAAAAATGTTTATAAGTGATAAGTGGATTATATCTAATGATGGAGTGGAGGTTTATAAAATTATACTCGAATATAGAGAATTTTAGTCTCAATGCCAATTCGTTGTTCGAGTTTGTGAGCTTTTGGTAAGGGTACTTCGCTTGGATGATAGTGAAAAAAAGCTAATAATGAGTTATTTTTGATGCCATGAATAGAGAGACGGAAGCAATCAAGATCAATTTGAAACATAGGCCTTATTTATGCACATCATATCTTTCAATTATTAATGAGAGAAGGGAAAAATAACTTTCTTTTCCATTGGTTACAGCCGGGGGATTTTTGAATCCTAAGTGTCTATTTTAAAGTAGATTTTATTGAGCAAGCTGAAGTTAATAGAGGAATACTTTTAACTATTACAATAATTGTTGGCATTGACAAGATGCAAGATCTCTTAAGCTGACAAATGAAGCTTTATAAGTTGTCTTATGGAGATTTTGGAATGCTAGTTGCTATTCGACAAAGAGGAAAACTTTCTCCAGATATTAGTTGATTCCTTTTTCTTATTTGTTGAAAATTAATTATCAATTTATTTTGTTTATATTGCTACTTTTGTTATCTTACGATTTACAGTTTCTTGGTAGGATCAATTAAAAAATCGTGTTACAGTTTGAAAAAGTTTGCAATTTGAATTTTAAGTCAATGTGTGATTGTAACAGACTATGAACGAAACTGAAGTACATTTGAATTTATCCACTCCAAGAAAAGGAATATATTAGAGCATAAGATGTTAAATGACTTGGTTTTTGTTCATTACAATTTCAAACTTCGAGAAAGGTATGTTATTATCATTATTAATTTCAATATAATTTCTTATAATTTTCTAATAATTAAATTTTATTATTTACTAGGAGTCTTAATAGTACAAGTAGTTTAACTAATCCAATTTTTATTGATAATATTGATCTTTTAGCATATTGATTTTCTAAAGAACCAAATTTAGTAGATGTCTATGACTTGAAAGATAATATTACATGGGAAAGTATTGACATATCATTTGGTGCTTTAAATTTAAATGATGATGATGATGAAGCTCATCAATGATGAGGATTTTGTACCAAATGATAAATGGGGTTAGTGCAGTTATATCAAGTATCTTTCGTAGACGATTGAATTTCGTTCCAGGTTTTTATTTTTTTCTTTTCTTTTAATTTTACTTATATTTGATGTATACGTTAAATTCTATATATGTAATGTAATTATAAATGTTTTTGTTTCAGGTTTAACTTCTACTTGATTGTTTCTTCATCACGAACTCTTATTGTAAATTGTAATAGTTTGCGAGTTAAGGATATTTATTATTCTTTTTCTTGGATGCTTTGATGCAATTATTATTTATCATATGATGCAATTATATTACTTTAACATTTTAAATATTTTGTATTATTCTTAATTTATATTTGTATGCTGATTATTGCCTTTTTTATATTAATTATGATTATTATTTATATTTGAAATAGTTAAAAATTATTGTTATTTCATATTAATTATGATTATTATTTGTTATTATGATTTTTGGAGATAGGGTTGATGTAAACTTATAAAGTATACAATAAACTGTACAATACACCAATGGACTATTTTGCAAATTTTAAAAAAATGCAGGGACCATTTCATAAATATTGACTGGTACTAATACAATAACATACCAGAACCCAATCCAGTACCAAATCTAGTACAATATTCGTAACTTTATTCATAATACCATATTTTGTTAATTAATTTATTACTTAACGACTAATATATTATAATTCCTCATGGGCATGATCCCTATTCATGTATACTATATTTGTTTTTATTATAGGATTTTATAATTTAATTTATGTGTAAATGACAGCGTTACCAAATTTTGGCATCTTTATCTTAGTTAACTTCTTTTTAAAAAAAGGTGTATATGTACTTTTAGTGCTGGATGCTTTCCTAAAATCTCCTTTGAGTGGCTAGTGTTGCCTTATGATTCCTCCCTAAAACAACATGGTTACTTCTCTACTTCTTTCCACATGTGTGGGCTAGATTTATAATAAGTCCTATGTTGTTTTATTGTTGTTATTTTTTTCTTCCAACCATAACCTTTTCATATTACCAATAGTGAAAAGACTAACATGTTATCTTATAATGAGCTCAATGGCCTTGGCCAGTAAAGATTAAAACTCCTTTGATAATCCTCCACTGTTCGTATTTGATTTAAGTTGGCCAATTCACCTAAGAGTTGAAGCTAATAGGAGGAGTGAATCTTAAGTGGCATTGCTTTATAAATTTCCCTAAAGCTACGTATGCATCCTCTTGCTTCCTTTGTAAAATCATGGTTGTGCCTCCCTATTAAGATTGAATGATGTTAGTCATACCTTCCTCCTTCACGTTTCAAATAACTATTCACACTTATGAATCCAAATTAATGGATCATCAATACCATTACATCAAAGAAATTCTAATTTAAAATACTTAAGAATTCTATTCCTCGTACTAGTTGAACACTTTTTCTCCCTTTTGGTCCTTATAAATGAAGTTATTTGTCCCTACCTTATTGATTTTATCATGTCTTTTTAGTTCTTACAGAATCTCTTCACCTTGTAAGTTCAAGAACTTTACATTCGACTATTGGTAGTCCCCCATCACAGACAACCTTCACTTGATGTTTCTCATTACACATCTATTTAACTTAACCAGCCTACAGAAACATTTATGATGTTTAACTCTAACATTAAAATGATATTTTTGTGTAGGATCTAGTCATAATAAAACTCAAAGGAAATCCTCTTTTCCTTTGTGAAAGTTCTTTCCTTTTATACACCATATAGTTACTACTTAAAAAACTCATCCATGACAAGCTTTTGGTTAACTATTTTTTAAATAAAACTTATGATTTTTTTACTCATTATAATACCCTTTAGATATGCTAAATACATAGAGTTTATAAGAATTAAATATAGAATAGGAATATGCTAACTCTTTCTCTTACTAAAAATAAACTTTTGAAAATAATAAGCTTCCTAGATATGATAACTACTGCATAAATAAGTACTACAAAAACACAAAATAACTACCATAAAAACAAACCAATTAGGTTCCTAATATGTTGTTACCATTAGATCTTAACTGATCTTGTTGTATATTTCTTCCCAGATAATGTACCTTACATAGTTTTGGAAACAACCTCTCTACTAGTTAGGGATAAGGTTGCATACTATTGGACCTCTCTAGATTTCATGTATTAACGAGATTTATACTGGGTGTTGGTGTTGTAATGCATCTTACATATCAATTAGCCCTAATTTAAACTTTACAAGTTTCATTTTAATTACCATGATAATTATGGTAATTAAAAGGAATTAAGTAAATATATACTTTGTCCCTTAATGAGATCTTTGATCCTTTTGGATGCCTTATTTTTTTTAATGTTTTAATAGCCTAAAGGAGAGGTTTCTAAATAAGTTTACAATTTTCAATTTAAGAGAGTAGTATCCTTCATACAACAATTTTATAGACTCTAAAATTCATTATAGACTTTGATATATAACAAAATGTAATTAAGATCAATATTACCTTGAACTCAAATATCAATTTATACACAAAATAATTGACATTTTTAATGCTTTATAAGTGTTGAAAAATAAGGTGTATCTAGCAAGAATAGATAGTGTGAAAGAAAGCAAACAAGAACATTATAAGATTTTAACAAGGTTCAACTAATTGGTATATTTATGTCATTGAGAGCTAAAACAACTGATTTCATTATATTGGTCAATAACTCACTAGAAGTTTACATATTTTTTTGTATATATAGACCAAGTTTACACAGGTACATTGATTATGTAAATTCTAGTTAGTATCATTTAATATAATTTATCGCTTATCAAATTCAACCTAACTTAAACATGACTCTAATAAATCATAAAACCTTCAAAGTTTAAAATTTACTAAAAATGTATTTCCAATAAGGTTATTTGACAATCATCTTTGTGTTTCTTTCCAAGCACATGACCACAACCTTCGACGCACTTGTGTTCCAAGCTATATAACTCATTATATTTTTCTAGAATACGAGCATATGCTCTAATATGCCTATATCCTAAGCCCTTTCGTCCTTGAAAAATCCTTTATCATATTAACAGACTCATGTTATAACTATGTTTCAACCTATACCTTCACCTTTACATTATAAAAGAGAATACATCTTGACATATGGTTGCAAGTTAGGCCATGTTCACCTGAAGACTTCCAAGAAACACTTTTATTCTTCTTAATACTCTAAAATTGTACACCTATGTATATGAGTCATACAAAGTAATAAAGTATCAAATATTTCATATGTTGAAACTTTAACACAATATGTCAATATCCATGTATTTAGATAATAATAGGTAAAGAAAAGTTTAATTTATCTTTATATATCCTCACTCCTAGAATTCAGTTTGTTACTTTTTTATATCCAATTTAAAGTTGTCTTGAACCATAATATATTTAACATTTGAAAATATGAATTATTATTCTATAAACAATATGTAATTTGTATACTCCCACTAAAGGGTGTAACTATACTTTTACTAACCTTCTTGTATACATATGATACATCCATATTCATCTTTTTTAAAAATTCTTTAAATTCATCATAAAAGCAAATTTTTAATATCTAAAATATGCAAATGTATTAAACAAAGCATTGGTTCTATTTAGATGTATTTCTTTGATATTGAACTATTTTAAATTCTACTTTACTCTTACTACTTATATTAAAAACTATTCTCCCTATAAGTAATATTAAATTAAATATTGTGTTTAATATGATTTGTAAGATTATGCTCAATCTTTTAGATATCTTTTAAGCTTTTATTATCTAATTTAGTTTCATACTTATTAGGTCATATGAGATTCAACTAGAAACACATTTATAAAAACTCTTGAGAGTCTTATCATTTTTTATCTTATATGGAATATTCCTAATTGGTTTGAATAGAACTGTGAAAAGTAATTTGTTGCATTAAAACGTAGCAATAGTGAATGCAATATTACAAAACATAATATCTCATGTTATAAGCAGATTATCCTTACATATAATATATATCCTTATGGAATTTAGTTGTGGAGACATTTGCTAACAAATCTTATTTCCTATATATAACAAAAAACTTTAAAATTATCAAATCAATCTTATCAAAATATTTTGGCATTCTCAATGCTAAGTATCTACATAGAACTAAAGAACTTGAATGTTTAAAATATTTAGAGTACTCTTTCATTTAATACATATGATTATATTATATAAAGTTATCAGTAAATTTAATGAAATTTAAGTAAGCATACCTTTTGAATTTTTTAGGCATCTAACTTTGTATTCTTATCACTTATGTTAAGTATAAATTATTCTTAATCCAACACATACAAATAAGTTGCACAAACTTGATATTTAAAAACCTTTTTCTTATCCTATGGTGCATATTGTAATAATCTTGAATCCAAATTTAGTATCAAATTCTCAAAACATAAGTTTGAATTATATAAGATCTTTATCATACTTATATTCGTAAGAAGATTCATGTAATTATTTTTCAATGACAACTATTTTCATGATGTAACAATCGTCTTTATTTGTATTCCTTATTTAAGCTTTTTATATGCTAAACTTAGTGAAACAATTCCCTTAGGCCTTGTTTGGTTGGCATGGATTATTGCTTGGGAAAGTAATATTTTTCCTAAAATTTATATTATCACGTTTGGTTCATTTTTTTTGAGTAGTTAGAAAAGTAAAAACTTTCCCAATCTAGGAAAAGTAGTAACACTTTACTTGGATTCTAAATCCAAACACCTCCCTTAGTATTTAGATTACTTTTCTCAAGAATTTAATCTAAAAAATGCGTTAGCTAATTTAACTATTCGTTCTTTTTCAACTCTATGATAACTCTTTTATAAAACTCTGCATCCTCTTCAACCAATATTACGAATATCATACCAAATTTAGTATCGGATTAGGTTCTAGTACAGTACTGGTTAATACCGAGTACCGTTTTGAGTAATTTTTTAAATTTATGAAATAATCCCTAATTTTTTTAAAAAATTACAAAATAGGTTGTTGTCATATTATATAGTTGTACAGTATGTTTGTAACTTTGTCTCCAATAATCATTATAATAAATAATAACAATTTTAATTTAATAATTATTAATAAATATAATTAAATTTAAAATATATTTTTAAAATATATAAATTTCAAATAGATTTTGATTTAATAATTTAAAATATATAAAATAAATATTAATTTATAAATAATAATTTATAAATTATTTATT
>JANITW010000006.1:61218913-61229062 GCA_027564335.1 Erythroxylum williamsii
ACATTTAAAAATTTTATTTTATTATTAGTTATATACAATTTATTAATAATAATATAAAATATTATTATTAGGGTAAGGGAAAATAATATAAATATATTGTTTATTATATACAATTTTTGTGGATCGTAATATATAAATGAGTATGGAGAAAAGGGAGTTAGGATTAGAAGAAATAATTAGTATTAAGAAAAATTATTAAGGGTATATAAGGTAGTATGTATTTATTAGTTTACATTCCATCCTAAACTCTCTGAATAAGAGGTTTCTTATTTTTACTATTTATAACAGAATGAAATGTAACGTGAAATTCTTCGCTTTTATCCTATTTCGTTCTATTCTATTATGAAATTCTCAATCAAACAATGAAAATGCGTTACATTTTATCTCGTTCTATTACCAACCTCTCAACCAAATAAGGTCTTACTGATCAAAGTCTATCAGAGGAGTTTATGAATAGTTTCTTAAAATACTAGTACAACATTGAAAATTCTTTTTCATCCGTAACAAATCATAAGGTAAGAATCTAAATATATTATTAGATTAGATTGGTTGCTGGTTATTATAATAATTATAATTGTAAGAGAATGTAAAAAGATTAATCATATTAACAATTGTAAATAGTTGGGTGTTATTTAGAATTTTGATTTATCCTTTAATTAGTAGATTAGTACATTTAAATATATAATTAAATTCAAAATAATTTAAACAAAAAATTATTAAAATATACTCCCCCCTTATTTTAAATAAAATTATCAAGTTTTCTCTAAAACGAATTATAGTTGCAAAATCCACAGACATTTAGGAAATAAACTCTATATTCCTTTTCCTAGAAAACTGGTCTTTTTTTTCTTTTTTCTAAAGTTGTTTTGGTCTTCTTTCTTGTTTCAAATGAACAAACAAGGGAACATGACTAGAATTAAAATTAGAAAAATTAATAGGATTAAACTTTGACATTGTCCTACTTTTTTCTGAAGTTTTTCATCGAGCCTTGTTTGTAAAGAAGATTAATATCCAATAGGCTTAATCTTATAGATATATTCTCGTGTCATCGAGATGGTTGGATCCATCAAATGCAGGAAAGCATGCTAGGAGCAAGGGTTATCGAATTAGATAACTGCCACTATATCCCAAATTGTAAATGTCGTATGAGCCATGCAGGATTGCAGTCAAGGAAAGCAATAGGACATGCAGTTTTCAAATATTTTCTGATCTCAGTTAATGCCCGCATGCTTCTGATTTAGATTAGAACAAAAGAAAATCTTCTAACCTTTTCCTTTTGGCTTGAAGATGGTACTTTTGAATCAGGTTCCATGCTGGATCTGTCCTCCTGATTGGATTTCGCAGGTACCTGTTCAAGGGTCTTCATAATATGTTATTAAAAGGTATAAGAAAAGAGATAACAAGACCCTGTAAAGAAAAGGACTACGTAAGTTTGCTTAGATGATTAGGGTTTTCCCGACTTCTCTCTAGTGCTTGCAAGACACAGGGCAAAAATGTTGGAAGAGTGGATAAAAACAAAGTAACTAACCAATAGCTATCTATATAACCTCGTGAAGCAAGTGGTAAGAGTCTTTAAGTCGCTGGTTGTCTAAGATAGTGGTCAAGAATATCATACCAATCAAAAATTTGGACAACAAAAAAAACTTGGAATTTTCATAAATTCAAGTCAATTAAAACGACTCTGCTGGGACCACAAAGATTGCCAACTTCATGACTTTAAAGGTTTACGGTCTTTCACTTTCGTGATCCAAAACTGCCAGTCTCGTTTATTACTCAAAATATCTGCAGAGGTATTCATGATGATATAAGGTCTCAAATGTATACAGGCCAATGCTTAGATGTAATCTTTTTATCCATTGCATAGAGCTCCTAGAAACCACATAAATTGTAATATTATGTCATGCAAATATATACTGAATGAGAAAGGTTCAATCAAAGGGTGGTTTTAATCCAATCAGAATGTGTACAATCTTAGAGGATATATATTGTTTTTGGCTTTTATAATTAATTACCTGCTTTATTAAGTTCATATTCCTGTGTTCTGGAGAAGAAGATTCCAGATTGCTTCCAGCCTGAATTATATGCATACATGAAGAGATAAGTCAACGATAATTTCTTCTACTGTATATTTTATATAGAAAGGATTAAGCATGGCATGAATCATGATCAATCGCCCCTGAGCAGCAACGTTTACAGTAAAGTCTTAACATAAACTTCAGAAAGAAAGCAGTATTATAAATTCTGAAAATAGTGTCATGGAAAGAAAAAGGAAGCTTTCTCCCTGCTCTTAATCTGTGGAAAATATTTGAAACCTGCTGCTTAAACATTAAATTTAAAAAAAAAAACTTGACTGATATGAGCTCATACAAACACTTGACATGAAGATCATATAGCTGCAATACTTCATCAAGAAAAATCACAGAACCAGAATGAAGGGAGAGAAGCATAACGTGCATCTTTGTGTATATGCAGCTCCTTTTGCTCGCAATAAAGTATTAAACCTTCCTACAAATCATAAAACTACAACAAACACGAAAACCAGAGATGTAGGTGAAGCTAAAAAATAGAGTGCATATAATTAACCTTATTAACAACAGTATCTTCTCTGCAACCACCTTCATGACCACCATAAGAATCAGCCGTCTTATCTTCTTCGACAACTCTATGACCAATTCTCTCCGTTAGATCCTCCATAAAACCCTTTTGATGAATTGATCTCCTCTTCTCTTGCTCCCTTTTTAGCATCTGAATGAGAACCTTAAGTTGTATATATACAGAAAGCATCCAGTATTTTGACTTGCTTTAAAGAAACCCAAAACCTCACGGCCTTACGTAGGAAACGCATAAGCATCCAACATAAATGTCAACTCTCAAATCCAATTGCAGTAAAAAAGAAAACAAATCTCTACAACTAATCTTTTATGCATACTTTTAGCGATAAGCTAAGAGCCTGAAGAATTCAACGAAGACCATTATTAGGACAAGTTGTACAAAGAGAGAGGTTCGAGCCATCCGAGACTCACGGGTCCCCCATACCCATCTTTTGAAGTTTCTTAATTACAGAAGTCAGGTTCATGATGTGGTCAAACTTTTGGATGTTTTATCGCCTGCTGTAACCCTTTATGACTGGAGTTTGCTTTGTCTTTTTCTTCTTGAGGTTGATAAGAAGTAGGGTTTGCACTTTGTAGTGAGTACTGTTAGGGTCAAAATGTGGCCAAAGAATGAATCCTATTGGTCATTGAAATTAATTTAACTTTACCCAATGAGCTGGGCATCAACACTGCACCGTTCAAATTTCTCCAAAAAAAAAAAAAAAAACTGCACCGTTCAAGTGTACGACATTTCAACATCGTTGAATTTAATTAGTTTAATCGCCATTAGTTAATATACTAATCGAAGCCTTTGGCAGTCCCACATCCCAAGATAATGACCAACTTTTAGTTACAGCAATAAAGATTCAACTGACTCTTTCCTTCAGATTTATTGTTCAGTCTATATATGTGCGCAGTAACAAAATTCTCTTTCCATTCGCTCCTTTTGCATTTCCGTTTATGATAATGAATTGAAGGTGATGTTGTTCTATGCATAAGAAAATTCATTTACGCATGACGATGGTTTTATTGAGTTCATGTAGGTGCTGGAACATCCAAATTCGTATTTCTTCTAACGTCGAATTAAAAAAATGTTACTTGTGTAATAGGTAACTAATAATGTAGAATCCAAATTCAATTCTTTAGTTTTGTTCAACAGTTTGAATATTTTCGTTCTAAAGACTTGAAATTTAGTGGAAAAACAATTCAGTCGATCCATAAAAAAATAGGGTTATTGGGATTTAACTAGGCAGACGCATGCTACATCTAATTAATGTTGATTAAGGTTTCTTTAAAATTATATTTTAATTCCTATCTACTTTTGTGCTAGGTCCATCAAGTGTATCTAAAGTTAAAGAGGACATAATCGTGAATTCGATCTAAATAAGAAGTAGAAGAAGGAAATACTTAAAAAATTATATACAGGCGTAGCAGACTGGAGCATTAACCTTAAGTAATACCTTCTGTCTACACTTATACAAACAAGATTGCCCGTATGGACTTGAACAGATATACATCAATTAGGCTGAAAATCTCTTTTATGGTGTAAGGATAGCATCATTCATAGGAGCTTAGCTTCTTTCTTTTTTCTTTTGCACTGAAATAGTACATGAATTTAGGAAGTATTCTTGAATATGTTAGTTGAGCATTGTTACTAACAGGCATAACGATAACATCATAGAACTTTATCTTCTTTCCTTTTTCTTTAATTTGGCAAAGAGTATATGGACTAATTTATCCACCTAACTGCATGACCATACAGCAGAGTACATGGTAAAGCAGTCGATGTAGCTGGTGAAAAGCATCACATCAGTGGAAGAACGCAGCACCTTGGTCAAAATTCCAGAATCAAGCTAGGAATTTTCAAATCTTGATAGGACCGCATAACTCAATTTCGAAGTCTAACCAGCGTTTGGATGCTTTATTCCGATCTTCCAGGAGCATAAGACAGCAACAGCCGAAAAACAAGACAACTCAGACCGGACACATTTGGCTAAATAATCTACAAATTGCAGAAACTGTAGTCCTTAATTGTCGAGGAATGACAATTTGAATAGTCTCACTTGATATTACAATGAGGAAAATTAAATTACCCCCACCATTCTCAATTTCTTTCCAATATATTAGTTTGTTCAATGACAATATAATTAAGTATTTACAATTTAGTAATGCAACTTAAGTAAAACATTGAAGGGTATTATTATGAATAAAAAAATGACTGCATGATATGGCATGTTCTAGTGAACATTTTATAAGAGCTGACGAAAATATATGACTACTGAAGTTGGCAGCCAAACATAAGACCGGCGGATGCGTGAGGTTTTGAGAGTAATATAAATGGTAAAATGGTGACGTAACATAGTGGTTGTCAAATGCCAATCACGGTTGTTAATTTAGAAGTGGTGTCATAAGTCAGACCTACCAAACCAGTAGGAATTATAAGAACAACAAATGGACGGCCATTGGCCGAACTATATATAATTTTAGTTAAAGAATAAAGGAAGCTCTTAATAAATTTGAGAATCAATATTGAGATAATTAAGTTGCTTCTCCTTCAATTCCTATTAATAAACTCGATCGCCAAGTTAACCTGCGGATAAGTTCAGCTAAATTCTTGAAAGATTTCTGAGCAGTATTTGCACTGAAAAACTGAGTTTGTTGCAGGGACGTTATCTTTCTCTGTCAAAACGTAACATTGGCTCTCCAAATTATATTGTATACCCTACAATAAGTTTCCTTTTTAATTCCAAAGGGAAAGAAATCTCATTTTAAAGAAACTGATGCCAATTTTTATTCCTCCTTTTCCTCCCTTTCCTTCCTTTACGTTCTTGTTTTATTTCTGATAGTTTGACCTATTCATCAAGACTTAGAGCAAAAACAAGGCTTGAATTAAGACCCCGTCTCTTGAAAAATAGTTTTGGATGTTCATGTGTGAACAATGACTCCTTCATTGTGCTAAAGTTTGTGTACATATTGATAAAAATAAACGCCAATCTTATATATTTGGTGTAGTGTTAACTGAGTTGTTTACACAAAAATTAAGCTACGTAATGCGACCTTTCCTCTCTTTCTTTTTTCCGTCGAAAACCATGGGTTCTGCAAATAAATAATGTAGAACGTCGACGCAAAGTAGCTAACTTGGAACCTATAGTTTACGATCAGAGAGAGATAAGTGGGAAGGCACACATTATTAACTATGGATAAACAATTCAAAAATGTTTTCAAGAGACAATATTATTAGAAGAATGTATAGATCTTTATATCCTTTTAATCTGACATATGGACAAATGCATGCCTTGTAGGACCCATATCACGAAATTTATTCTAGCAGTAGAATGATAAACTAGTCGGATTACCACTCATACACAAAATATCACAAATCAAGTTGTACTGTCACCATCAACTCTAAAAAAGGATGGTTAAATAAACTTGACAATTTTATTATCTAATTAATTATAGAATGAATTATTTTTTTTAAATGGGATGACAAATTAATCTGGAATTTCAACTCAAATCTAAGCACATGTTTAGATGGACTTTTGGGAGGTCGTTAAGTTATTTTCTCCACCACAAAAGTCTTTTTTTTTTCAAAAAATGGGTGTTTGGTTGTAGAATAAAAAAAACACTTCTTTAATAAATATAACTTCTTTGACAACTAAAATAGAATTTTTTAAGAAGTCCAAATTTAGAGCTTTTAAAAAAAGTATCTCAAATAATTTTTTCAGGTAGATTTTTCAGATCAATTAACGAGTCTATTTAAGTTATTTTTTCTTTTATTGTTTACACATAATTCTCATAATTTTCACAAATCACCAATCTGCTCCTTCACGTGTACAATCATCCAGAAAATCCCTATCTTGCAAAGCTCTCATAACCGATGACTTCATAGCTGCGATCCACCACCAACATCGCTCACAAATCGACACGCTAACGGCCACCGAGTTGTCTGCCAGTGAATCTCCTTTTATTTTCTTTTTTATTTTTTTTCTTTTTATTAATAGCTATTCAGATCTTTAAAACTGACTTTTTTTTTTTCTTTTGGTTAAAGCATTGATCGAAGCTCTCTAGCTTTTTCTCCCTCTAAATAATTTTAGGAGTCACACATTGAGGTATTTTTTTTCATTTTTTTGCATAATTATTTTGACCATAATGTATAAGCATTGAGCATTAATATGGGTTTTTTTGTTTAATTTTGTGCTTTCATTTTCATTCTCTTCGGTTGATTTTATTTGTAGGTTTTTATATAATCATTGATTTGTTTTCAATTTTTTCTTCAATTTTTTTCCTTTTTCTTCTCATTATGTGTTTGATTTTTGTATCACAGGAGCTAGTTTTGATTTTGTATGATATGATTCTTGATCCATTCAAAATATACATGTCTTTTCATAGAATTTTAAAAATAAAAATCCCTTAAAGAGAAAGAAACGTATTAGCATTAGATCTATTGGTTATTGCCTCAAGTGCTCCATTAAAAAGTTTGACAAAGTTAAGAAGAAATACTGTGATAAAAATTTGATTATTTTATATTTGTTGGATTCATTGTTATCTGCGCGGTGTTTTGTTTCATTGTCAAAGTTTAATCCTCAAAAACTATTTGTCTATATGTCATACTTATTATGCTTTTGTCTATGTCATTTTTGTTAGGCTTTTATGTTTTAATTTCTTTGTTGGACCCCGATCTTTTAGTAGAATTTTGAAATAATAAATAAAATTGAATGAGTATTTTTGTATATGTATTATGTTATAGATGAAATTGTGCTTTAAGAAAATTAATCAGAAAAGAATCGATTAGTTTTGATGACTTTGATATTTGAGTAGATTTATATGGGTTATGACAGTTTAAGTGAATGAGTTGATTTAAATGGAAGATGAAAATTAAGAAATAAAGAATAAAAGTGTGAGAATATGAAGAATGGAGAAAGTTTGACTTTTTAGAGTAGAGAGTTGACTTTTTGATTTAGGCAGAATTTGAAAAAATGATCTTCATGAAACTTGTAGCTTATATTGAAAGCTTTCTGTCGCCATAAAGTATGATATTTTTCGATATCGGAATTGAAAGTTAATAATTTTCCGAAGCTAAGGTTATTTTGCTTTGTTTGGAAAAATGCTATTAAAAGTAAGTTTGTGTGTAATGTGCTTTGAGGTGAATTCTGGATTGATATGGTTTGAATTGAGTTAAGTAGTCTTTATGAAGGTTATAGAAGACTTGCCTAGCTTTTCAATGATGTATTATATGTTATTTGTGGATGTGAGAATTAAAAGTTATGAAATTTGGAAGTTTGAATGTGGCATAGGTTGACCAATTATATGACAGAAACTTTGACTGAGAAATTGACTTAGTTAGACTTTAAAATTGCCTTTAAGTGTTTCATGAAAGTTGTAGATTATGTTCTGATCTTTCCATTGATATGAAGTATCCAATTTTTGGATCATGGAATAGGAAGTTATGATTTTTGGAAGTTTCTGTTACTGTTTTGAGATGACAAATAGGAGACAGAACCTTTGTGTGAAAATTTGACTTCCTTAGAGGCTAAGTTGATTTTTCTGTCCATCATGAAAGTTGTAGGTGACTTTCTGATCTTTGCATTGATATAAAATATAATATGTTTAGACATTGGAGTTGAAAGATAGAATTTTTCAAAGTTGTATTATTGTCTAGGAATGTATTAATTAGACAGAATATTTGATGAGAAATTTGATCACATTAGAGGCTGAATTAGTTTTTGAGTTTTTCTTGGAAGTTGTAGAGCTTCCATTAAGCTTTCTATTGATATCAAATTTGTCAAATTTGGAGTTTGGAATTAAGAGTTATGATTTATGGATATTTTGGATTTTTATTGTGGAAAAAAAATGAAAATGAAATTCCGGAACACAGGCGCTCGCGAGGGCAAGTGCCTCGCCTAGCGAGTGCTCGCCAGGGCGAGCTCGCCCTCACCGTGAGACGCCGTTTTCCTCTTCGTTATTTTCTTCTTCGCGCGTGAAAACGACACCGTTTCTTCCTCCTTCACGCGACGTTGTTTCATTGTTCTCCTCTTCGGCGCGCGGTCGTTTCTCCGCGTACGACGCCGTTTTCCTTTGCGTGTTATGCGACGTCGTTTTGGTTCTTTTGTTAGTTCCTCCTACAAATCCGACCTTTGTTCAATTTTTCACTTATAACTTTTCCGACCGATATCCGATTGACTTAGTTTTTGAAGCGTTGGATTTTTGAGACAATTATCTACATCCTCAGGAAAAATTTGTCATTTTAGGAGATTAAATTGAGATCGATTGATTTAATCAAAGTGAGTTGAGAAATTTTCTAAACATGGTTCAATCTTTTGCGAAATTCGGGATCTGTAGAGATCCAATTGAAGTGATTCTTGAGGAAAAATAAAATTAAGACATGAGGCTACAAGTCATATGAAGGAATTGAAATTCAATTTAGCCCCTCAGACTTTCAATTTCTGAATGGAAGTTCGGATTAGTGTGCAGTCTTGAATTAGTAAAATCTGAAAGTATTTTGGCCATAAATTTTGCTATAGTAATCCAAATAAGGTAATTCTTAAATTGGATTAAACTAGAGAAATAGGGCTACAATTGTTATGAAATAATCGAGTTTCAATTCTGTGTTTAAGAAGGTCAATTTTTGGATGGAAATAAAGTGCTGGAAAATGTTTCAGCATATGAATAACCCAAAATGTTTGGAGCATAAATTTTAGTGTAGTGCACCAAATTAAATGATTTTGGTGGCGTTATGAAATTAAGACAATGAGGAACATTTCTCTAGAAGGAAGTGTTGGCAAATTCCTTCAATTTGATGGTGAGAAAAATGTCCTAAAGTAAGTTTGAATTAAAGTGAAGTTTAGGGGCAATTTTGGAAGTTCACTTAAAGGGTTAATGTTTAAGGCTTATATGGAGGGACAAAAGGGTCATTTGGCATTCCATTAAAGATAAATGAAGGGGTTGTCATTTAAGAGGTGCAACCCACGAAAATTTGAGAAGGAAAAAGAATAGAAAAACAAGAGAGAAGAGTGGGTTTCGGAGAAGAAGATGAAGAAGGAGAAAGAAGATGCTAGGGTTTCGGATTTTTGGGGTTTCAAGCTCAATTTTTCGATGATTCAAAGGGGAAAAGGTGGAGAAACACAAAAGCTCCCTTTCAAGCCAAGAAAATTCGAAAATGAAGAAGATTAAGGTAAGACATGAAAATTTGATGTGTACATTTTGGAGGTTTTTTGGTTTAGATACATTGGAATTGATATGAGTTTGTGAATTATGAAGTTAATTTTGGTGATTATGCCTTAGGTGAGATTTATTTTGGATGTCCAATCAATTAGGGTTTATGTTATTGAATTAGGAAAAATTAAGGAAAGGCTTTGGAGAATTGATGCTTGGGACAAAGTTCTAGCATGAAAATGGGGTGGGTAATGTGTTTATATCTTGAATTATAAGATACCATTGTGGTTTTGAAAAATCAAGAAGCAAATTGTTTAAAAATTATTATATATGTTAATGTTTGAAAATTATGATTTTTAAATGATTAAATTCATTGTATTTGAATTGATTTAAGAAATTGAAATAA
>JANITW010000006.1:61253047-61267017 GCA_027564335.1 Erythroxylum williamsii
ACGGTAGATCACCAAGCCGGATCAATCTCTTCCTCTTAAGAGGAGGCTTCACTTCCTCCTCCTCCTCCTAAACCAAAACCGCTCAGCCTACGCTAGCTGGTATGATCGGCAACGACGCCGACACGACAGAACGATCTTCAACAGGCGGAGGGACCGACGACGCTATGGGATGGCCTAGCTCCACTGGCAGAGCGACGCCTTCGCCAGTCTCCGCCTCTTGCCTCTTTTTCCTCTGTTCGGCCTGCTTCCTGGATTTAGAGGATTGGGAAGGCCCGGTGAAATCTTCTATCCTCACCATGGCTGCACAGCAACAAAACAAGTCAGAAAAAGAAACCAATAATAAAAAATGCAGTAAGTAATTCGATCACGAGGGCCCAACCAGACGGGACGGTCTCCTCTCCTAGCCTGCTAATTTGTGGCGGAGGGACGAGTAAAAAGGAATCACCGAGACCCCTCCGTAATACCCCGCAATGAGCAGAGCGAAATCGTGTCGGCCGAGCTGCTTTATGCGCCTAACCACCTCCTACTCTTCCATACTAAGAGACACGCTCGACGTGTTGTTCTATTGCTCAGCCAAAGGATACCTCCACGGCCGGCACTCAAAGGAGGATCCTGGGGGTTTCATAAAGAAGTACTTAGTTCGCCAAGAAGAGACTTTCGAAGCTGTACCGTCCGGGCGATATCGGGCGTCTCTATAATGCAGAGAGGGGATCTCGGCACCAGAGCTCGGACTCTGGCTCAACCTCAAGAAGTGACGCAAAATGCCAACAAAGGGCGAATGACCGAATTGATGGCACAGCAACGCCATACCATTAATAAACCTCCAGCTATTCGGAGGAATTTGGCTCGGAATCAGCTGATAGGCCGTGCACACCTCGTCGACGATCGGGGTCTATGGAAGCCTCATACCACCAACCGAGAAAAAACTATTGGAAAATATCTAAGTACTGATCGATTAAGTACTGGAAGCCTCATACCACCAACCTAGGGCCAGTCGGGGTCCCCAGGATGAGGGGATGTTATATCTAAGTACTGACCGATTCAACTCCCCCACGGTCATTGTCGATTCATTTCTCGGCGGCGCCTCCACAACCAACCCATCCTTCGTTTCTCTCATCGATATTTCTTCCACACCTTCTACCATACTCCTAGAACTGGCCATCGACATGCTTACCAAGAAGAAAACCTTTGAAAAGAAAACTTTAGAAGAGGAAATGAAGAAAAGGGGCGTACCTATTTAGTGAATGGAGAGAGGGGGAAATCGAACAACGGTTGAAGGAAATTTCCGGGAACTGAGAGCAAGAAAGAGCAAATGAAAGCAGAGCGGAAGTAAGAACGAAACAAACGTGAAGAAAACCAAACAGTTTGTAGATCCTGAGCATTTATAAGGGAACGGTCGAATGAGCGATCCAATCAAAGCGCGACGCGTGGAGAAAATCCGAGCTATGCTTGGACACGCAGCATAATCCGAGCCAAGGAGAATTAGGGTTGTTCGAAATCCGGAGCAGCGCGACAGTTGAAAGGACGTACAGGACAGCTACACAATGGTTACAAGGATGATACACTTCAGATTCTGAAAAGTTGTCAGAGGGCACGCACCATCAAACAATAAATGTTCCAAGTACTTTCACGCGCTCACTAACGATGACCACCCGATCTGCTTTGGTGCGAGCTATCACGCAATAAGTGCCGATGCCAATCGGTTGGGGCACTCAGTCGACCGATCCCAATACGAGCAGTCACGCACCGCCCGTCGATATTCGATCGATCGGGCCTACCCCGAGCTGTCCCACGAACGAGCTACAATGCCAATATCTTACCGATCGACCACCTCAAGAGCTTTCTTACGGACGAGCTGTAAGATAGCAGACGAGCAACAAAATCCTAACATACTCCTTCGACCCTTCTCTTCGCTCAGACTCGAGGAGTAGGAGGGCTTATGGACGGGTCGGTCGTGCTGGGCCCGCACCCAATCATAATGACCCGTGGGTCGATCGGTCCGTTCTTCAAATATCAGTCTTATATCTACGCCAAGCCCAGGTCCAATCCACGATCTCCTTAGCCCATTCGCAGGTGAGAGTCTCCCATGCATACGTAAAGACTTCAACCTAGTTATTGCTCCATATATAAGGTATAATACTACCATAATAGAGGTATGTGATCATAAACCTAGTTTTCTCTGCGTACGGTTATCTCACCTTCACCAAAAAGACTGACTTGAGCGTCGGAGGGGCTTATCGGGAAACAACCCCCGATGTGCCTCCCTTTTTTTGCAGGAACCTTCAAGCCGAAGCTCTCACGAGAAGCAATCAACTCTATGGATCCAAACGGCAACGTTCAGTTCCGCTAGAATCTGGTAGAACCAGTAATATTTTTCGTTTATGATTATTTAATTTATTATGAAATAATTTATTAAAAAATCTATATGGCATATTATTATATTTTTTGCTAGCACAGAAAATATAATTAATATTAGAAAATTCTCTTGTACAAAATAAATGAATAAAATAAAATAGTTTTATTTTATTTCATTTTAGAAATAATAATAAAATAAAATAGTTTTATTTTATTTTATTTAATAAATAATTATTATTATTTATTAATAATAATTATTAAAAACAAAAAAACAAAAAAAACAAAAGACGTTGGCGTGGGTCTTTTATTTTGCTAAAGGATGTGTTGGTTGGTTTTTATGTTTCAAAAGGACTAATGTTAAAAGGGACGTTGGTTTTCGTTTTAGATATATGACAGTACTAGTTGAAAAATCAGGTTTTTTTTCTTTGGTAAGTTGAGAGCATCTTTTTCCAGAAAAACTGCTGTTCTCCTTTTTCTTTTTAGTTTTTGACAAAACCGAAAGAAACGAAAAACAAGAGAGATATTCTTCGTTCTTCATCTTCGGTACTGGAAAAGAAAAACAAGAGATTAAGAGAAATTTGTTTTTCTCTTTTATTTGAAGAAAGAGTTCTTCAAATTTATTTATAGCCATATCAAGTGTTGAAAGCGGGATATATTTTTCGGTGTGGAGCATATAGAGACTTCGTAGTTTCGAAGTTCAATATCAGTTTATCCTCACGATTTTCAGGTATTTATCGTTTATCTATTTCTTATTATTAGTATGTTATTAAACGCAATAAACGATTATAGGATTGCAATTTTGATTTCCGCTGCATATTGCGATCCTTCAGAAGTATAAGGAATAACTTTGTATTAATTCAAGCCTGTATTTATAGTAATGTTATATAACAATATTTATGATTATAATACTAGCATGAGTTAGAAATAACCAAAAAATAAACAATGTTAATGTTTTTTTTTCTGCTATCACTTATTTGTTTGTGTAATTTGTGATGCTTTTAGTTTGTAATTTATTTAAGTTAAAATGTAGTTTTGCTATCGATAATGCAATAATTATTCAAAATTTAAAAAATATAATATATCTTAGGGCAATCGTTAATTATCTCAAGAGTACGTATACAACACGAACTTGGTAATGGCAATCGATAACATACAACACGAACTTGGTAATGGCAATCGATAATCTTTTAACCTACGATGTTGTTTCTTGATTAATGTGGAAGGGGACCTTTTATCGATCTTTTTCCCTAGGCTAATACTACTCGTAGATTATCCACACATTGTACACAATTATATGTTTATGCATGTACATAAAAGTATCTATCTCTCATAATCTGAACCATCTGAATACGTGGAAAAGTTGATGAAGTAAACTGATATATTTATTTATAAACTAATCTATCGCTACAAATTATTAGGACAACCTCAGATATGCTATATATAGAAATTAGACATTTTGGTACCTTTTTGTTTTTTGAAAATTAGACAATGTGTTTCTTGCACATACAAAACACGACATCTGTATTTATAATTGATACAACTATCTGGGCACTTGCTTGGATATTTCCTTATTTTTTTTATTCTTTTCATATGAGTCATCCTTAAGTATAATTTTTATTTCAGTTAATGATCTAAAAATATATATTCATTGATAAAATCTAAAGCACTTCTATGCTTACAAGTTAAAATAAATCCTCTCCTCTTCAAGTTCTATTTTAAAAGGATTTTCACCTAAAAGACGATAGACATTAAAAATGGGTTCTTAATTCCGAAAAGAATGTTTTAGAACTCATACTAAGACACACCCTCATTACCTCAATGCTTTGATTGAACTTAGTTACTACATTCTTTGCTTGTAATCATGTACAATCAATATTTTATCAATGTAACTTGCGTAGATGTTGTTAAGTAGTTATAGGTTAGTTCATTCTGCTGTATTTAATCTAACGGAAATCAACTTTCAAATGTCTAACGTTGCACAGTTGTAAATTTATCCTTTCTACTTCCCTGGCTTGCCTTGTGTTTTTCTTAAACATAGAAAATTACGTTGACCATAGATACACCTGCACAGGCTATATATATATATATATATATATCCAGAAACATGCAAGAAAGAAAAAGAAGTAAAAGGCATAGCTTATGAGCTCATGGTTAACTTAAGATAAGGCAATTGGAGGTGGATGTGATCAGCATCGAAATTATCTAACTCATTTCTTTTGACTTTTTGTCAAACAGAATACTGACGTAATATGATTTGGGTTACACATATCCCTTTTACAGAAGCAATCATATTAGGTTACCTGCATCTTATCCCATGTTCATTGTATTACATATATATATATATAAATATTCCTATTTTATTTCACGTCTTAACATACCAAAGCTGACAAAGAGAATTTTGAAGAATTTCAGAAAAGGAACCCGAAATCTTTCCAATAACTTGAAAGATTATTCATTTTCAACCAAATAATTCAAATATTCAAAGATTAGAAATTTTTATTACATTTTCCAAATTTTACAGAAATCGCAATATCATTGAACTAAGCAGCCATTTTTCGGAGTCAGTGAGTTGAATCGAGGATAATAAAGGGCAATTTTCTATTCGAGTTGAAGTAGACTATGTTACTTGGTGATGCAAGCTCTCATCAGTTAAACGATCAAATGTCCACCTTTTAAATGACTTAATCTACTACTAAGTCAAATGTTGGTTGTGTCATTTCACTACTAAAACCTCAAAATTGGATGGCTCATATCGTGATTTTAAGTTTAAAATAACAGCTTCTTTCTTTATTAATTGTTGTAACTTGGATATGACGTGTTCTTATATTGTCGAGTAACTTAATTATTTGACCCAATTAAGAATGTAAAGCACTGTTATATTGTCGAGTAAGTTAATTATTTGACCTGGTAAAGAATGTAAAGCCTTAAAACATGGTCTCTGTTTCTCTGGATTCTAACCAATCGTCAACGCCTAAATGAGGAATAGAGAGAGAAGAAAAAGCGTGCAAGTTTAACAGTCAAAATAATATAACAAGGAAAAGTATAATTTCATGATATGCTCCAATCAAGTTTAATTTAACAATTTTATGCTAATAAGGAAGGAATCCATACCAAAATTATGAAGTAAAGATGCCAAGCTTTTATTTCTTCTCGTTTTTAAATAAAAAGAGTTTATTTTTAATTAAAAAATAAACATTTCATTTAATCTAAATAAGAAGAACTTTATATTTTAAAACCAGGGGTATAATAATTCAAATTAGATTTAAGTAGTTTATGATCTAAGCTCAACTCAAGAATCAACCAATTTCGAATCATGTAAACTAAACATGAACCTAATTGAATTGCACCAGACTAAAAAAATGACTTATAGCCACTTATGAGAACGAAGCAAAGCTTTGTGTTGTATTTGCGTGGCTCAATTGAAAATATCCCAATGTTAAGTAGTTGTAAAGCTTAAGATTCTTTTAGAAAATGTAAGGTCAAAATATCTATACAAAATAAACATGTCATCATCATCATCGTCACACTCAATCCGAAGTTTCGCAATTAAGTAGGATTTGGAGAGAACTGAAAGTACGTAGTCTTACTCTTATATAGTAGAGAAACTGTTTTCGGTAAACTCACATGTAGATGAGACAATATAAGAGTGATGTAGGTTACAAAAAAATAGGTAAAAATAGCACGCTAAATTATTATCTAAGAAAAATTACAAAAAATACATAAATAAAGGAAAATAAAAATAAAAGGATATACCTGATGGAGTCCAGATTTGCGAGTAACTAATAAGCTACACAGTCCGACTCTTCTTATCTCTAATTAGGTTAGGAGTCCTTGCTTAGAGACCCCGAAGATATGACAATTCTACTTTCCCCATATACCTCTCCGGAGAAGCCAAGTTGTATGCCAATAAGCCTTGTCCAAGACTTACACTTAAAAAGAAAAAAGGACATTGGGTTCGACTTCCTACGTGAAAATCTGTTCATCGCAAGTAAACATCTCCTAATAACTACTATACTTTTTTGGTGAACTTTAAAGGTTAATCCTTTACCCTTATCCGATCACTTCTTTCTTTTTTATTTCTAGCCACTACCTTAGTAAGGACCAAATCTGACATATCCTTCTTGATCACTTCCCGTATGTTCTTGTAAGGCCTCCCTTTTCTCCTTTTGTATTCACTAAGGGTTATTCTCTTACATCTCCGTACTGGAGCATCAGAGGGCTTCCTGTGCACATGGCCAAACCACTTAAGTTTGTTCTCTCTCAACTTGTCGACAATATTATCTACCTGTAGTCTATCTCTCCCCACAGGATTCCAGACCTTATCTCTTTTGGTAATATCACACATCCGTCGAAACATACACATTTCTGCTACCAACAACTATTTTGTAAGTCTACATTTGGCAGGCCAACAGTCTGCCCCATATAACATGGTTGGACGGATTACTATTTTATAAAACTTTCGTTTGAGTTTTAAAAGAATCTTTTTATTATATAAAACCCCTGATACACTTCTCTATTTGGCCCATCCAGATCTAACACGATGTACTACATCGGCATCGATATTACCATCACTCTGAAAGATGAACCCGAGATACTTAAAACTCGATCTCTGTGGTATGACATCAGTACCAATTGCTACCACTGCCTCATGTACCATCTGGCTTCCCGAAAAGATGCATTTTAAATACTCTATCTTAGACTTGCTCATTCTAAAACCTTTCGATTATAATGTATCTCTCCAAAATTCTAGCTTGAAATTAACCCCCTCTTTCGTCTCATCTACTAGGACAATATTGTCAGCAAATAACATATACTAAGGTACCTCTCCTTGAATATGTTGTTAAGTTCATCTAATACTAATGTGAACAAAAAAGGGCTTAAAGTAGAGCCTTAGTATAGTCCAACACTAATAGAACACTGCCATGTCATTGCCTATTATCCTTACACTAATCAATGCTCCTTCATACATATTACTAATTACGTTAATATATTTCACAGGAATGCCCTTTGCCTCCAAACACCTCCGTAAGAGTTCTCTAGGAACCTATCATATGCCTTCTCCAAATTAACAAAAACTACATGTAAATCCCGTTTTTGTTTCCTGTAGCTTTCCATAAGTTTATAGAGTAGATGTATTGCTTCTATTGTGGACCTACTAGGCATAAATCCAAATTGGTTGGCCGATACAGAAGCAGATCTTTGAATTCTCTTTTCAATTACCTTCTCCCACAATTTCATGGTGTGACTTAATAAGTTGATGCCCCTATATTTGTGAAATTGTTGGATGTCCCCTTTGGCCTTGTATAAGGGGATCAACTTACGCAATCTCTATTCATCCAGCATTTTGTCTGACTTTAGGATCACATTAAAGAGTTAAACTAACCACTCAATACTGACAATTCCTATCCACTTCCATACCTCTATAAGGATCTCATCTGGCCCTACTGCCCTTTTACTCCCCATCAATCTCAAAACTTTTTTAATTTCACCTCTCTTGACCCTTTCCTATTAGTACCTGTTAAAAACATGCCCCGTCACGGAGGGTTCGCCTAACTCTATATTGTCCACTATATCTTCATTATACAAGCCACAAAAGTATTTCTGCCATCGCCTCTTCATGGCTTGTGCCTCTGTGAGTACCTGTTCTGCTTCATCACCTATACAACAGACTTGGTTGAAATTAGTTGTTCTACGTGCCCTATCTCGTGCTAGCTTGAAAATCTTTTGTGCTCCCTTTAACGTATCCAAATTCCTATACATAGTCTCATATGCTTCTCCTTTCGCCTTTGAGATTGTTTTCTTTGCCTTCTATTTTGCTAGTCTATACCTTACTCTATTAATATCTCGCCCCGCCTCTATTGTACTTGCCAAAAAGATCTTTAAAAGCTCTCTTTTTTGCCTTTACTATCCCCTAGATCTCGCCCGACCACCACTCATATTTCATCCGCCCTCCTCCTGCCCTTTAGATACCCCTTTGGATACCTCTAGGAGTTTTGTGGCAGTTTCCTGCACTACGGAGGCTACATCCTCCCAAATTTGATTAGCTTCCCCACACACATACCATGTTGAATCAGACCTAACCTAAGTCCTAAATTGTTCCACCTTGTCCCCTTTTAGCCTCCACCATCTAATTTTACGACAATGCTTGGTAAAAAACTGTGACCTCCATCCCTTAAAAAACCCCATGACCCCCAATTGACCGAAAAGCCAGTGATTTGACTACGAACATATGAAATGTTTCCAAGCAATTCGTCCTTTCACCATCTATACCTCACTTGGTTCAAAGTGTGGTCAAGCTATTAACTCGTCACATCTAGTCCAAGTGTTATTAGAATTTGTCCTAGGGATCTCATTATTTTATTTATCATTGAAGACTCTCTTCATGGCACATATTTGCTTTGGCTAGAGATTCCCGAGTAATGACCCCGACAAGAGGTCTTGAGTATCATCTCCATCTATTAGGAGTGGTAAATCTTTTATTGGCTACTCAATTATCTTCAAATACCTCAAGTTATACCCAATCACTACCCTGTGAGTAACCCCTGAAAGGCATCGATGAAGGGAGTCAAAGCACAAGATCAATATCCGAGATATCCTTAAGCACCTCAAGTCAAAAGATACTTGCATCATTGCTATGATGAGACTATCATTAACACTGGAATATAATATCTATATGATTATCTCATAGTAGGTCAATCCAATGTACTTACTACCTTTAGTAAGCATTTATACATCTATATGTTAACTCTAAACAACTCATGTCTACAGCTTATGAGATCTACTGTTTAATCTAATCAAGGAGTATAACATGCACTCTATTTAGATTAATGATATCCTATCTCATTAATCCTATGACTAGGGAAAGTTTAGATACTAACATAAATACACATAATAGGAATCTTATTATCATGATCTCATCATTATTTCCTTCATGCTATGTTTTGTATCAAAAACTTCATTAAATCAATTTAAGATCAACATCAAATCCATAAATATATGAATATTGAAATAATAAAAAATGCCTTTACTAATCATAAAATGATTTGTACAATAAGTGCGAAAGGTGATTGCCTTTAGAGCACTTCTCTAACAAACTCCCACTTGCACTAAAGCTAATCGCCTTGATATCTAATACCATAGGTGTGCATATGTGACACAAAACTCTTTTAGGAAATAGGTTTAGTCATTAGATCAACTATATTCTGATTGGTGGGGACTCTCTCTATCTTGGCATCATTTCTACAATGATCTCTCTAATCAAATGGTAGCGCCTGATTACATATTTGGATTTCTGATGAAACCTTAGTTCTTGTTCTATAGCCCCGTTGTTGTCACAATACAACTACACTAGATCAACGATGCTCGGAACTGTACCAAGTTCTATGTTGAACTTCTTGATACAAAGTGCTTCCTTTGCCACTTCTAAAACTACAATGTACTCTACCTCTATCGTCGAATCAGCAGTCATCTCTTATTTGGAACTTTTCCATTTGACTACACCACCATTCAGTGTGAATAAATATCCAGACTGGGCTCTGGAGTCATCCCTATCGAATTGGAAGTTGACATCAGTATACCCTCTTACCCAAGATAACCTTTTCCATATACCAAAAATATATCCTTAGTTATTCTCAAGTACTTAAGGATATACTTGACAGCCACCCGATGACCCTCACCAGAGTCTGACTGGTATCTGCTCGTAACACTTAGAGCATGCGATACATCGAGTCTAGTACATAACATAGCATACATGATTGATCCTATATCTGAAGCTTAAGGAATCAAACTCATGCGAGTCCTCTCATCTTGTTTCTTTGGATACATAGATTTAGAGAGTGTAATCCCATGTACTATAGGAAGATAACATCTCTTGGACTACTCTATGCTAAACCTCTTTAGCATCTTGTCTATGTATGTAGATTGAGAAAGACTAAGCAACCTTTTAGATCTATCTCTATAGATCCTTATCCCCAAAATATAATTTGCTTCTCCAAGGTAAAGAGAAATTCTTAGCTAACCAAATTTTTACTGATTACAAAGTTGAGACATTGTTTCCTATCAGCAATATGTCATCTACATATAGTACAAGGAACACAATTATACTCCTAATAACCTTCTTATACAAACACGAATCATCTAAATTTTGTGAGAAACCATCCTCTTTGATTCTCTCATTAAATCAGATATTCCAACTCCTGGGTGCTTGCTTCAATCCATAAATGGATTTATGAAACTTGCATACCTTTTCTCATTCATGGATATGAAACCATCAAGTTGTGTCATATACACATCCTTGGTTAGGTTTCCATTGAGGAAAGTCGTCTTTACATCTATTTGTCATATCTCATAATCATAATGAGTGACAATGCCTAGGAGTATCTTAATGGATTTAAGCATAACTACTGGGCTAAACATTTCTTCATAGTCAACACCTTGTCTTCAACGATAACCTTTAGCTACAAGCCTAGCTTTATGGGTATCTGCATTACCCTTCAATTAGTTTTCTTCTTAAAAACCCATGCACCCTACGGGATTTATACCTTTGGGTGGGTCAACCAAAGTCTACAATTGATTTTCATACATGGAATACATTTTGGATTTCATAGGTTGAAGTCATTTTTCATATTTTGAACCCTTCAAAACCTCCTCATAGGTAGTAAGCTCATCATCTTCTATGAGTAATACGTCATTAAGTTCACTTATGAGAAATCTATATCTCTTGGAAACATGACATATCCTACCTAACCTAAGAACTTCTTGTGTGTCAAAAGGTTGAACTATTGTTTTATCTTCATGAACAATAGTCTCAGGTCTAGGCTGTTGATCTGTGTCTGTTTGAGCATCTTAAACTTCCATAAATTTAATTTTTCTCCCACTGTTTTCTCTTAGAAGAAACTTTCTCTAAAAGGACAACATGTTTTGAAACAAACACCTTTTGTTTCGAAACATGGTAAAATTGATATCCTATAGTTTCCTTATGATAACATACAAATAGACACTTGCCAAATTTAGCTTTAAGCTTATCTGACTGAATTTGCTTCACATAAGTAGGACAACCCCAAACTTTCATATAAGAAAGATAGGGTTTATTGTTAGTTCATATCTCATATGGAGTAAGATTAATTGACTTGGATGAGACTCTATTTAATACATAAGCAGAAGTTTCAAGTGCATACCCTCAAAAGGACTTTAGTAAATTCGCTAAACTTATCTTAGGCCTCACCATGTCTGACAAGGTTCGGTTTCTCCTCTCAGCTACACCATTACGTTGTTGTGTGTAAGGTGGAGTCCACTGGGATAATATTTCATTATCCTTGAGATAATCTAAAAACTCTTGGCTTAAGAATTTACCATGTCCATCCGATCGAAGTGATTTAATACATCTCCCATGATTTCTGAATTCTTTGAACCATTTAAAGGTTTTAGACTCATGTCTCATAAGATACACATACCCATATTGAGAATAATCATCGATAAAGGTAATGAAGTATATGAAACCACCTTTGGCATATATGGACATTGAGCCACATACATCAATATGTATTAGGTCTAAATGTCCACTAGTTCGTTCACCCTTTCCCTTAAAGAGTAACTTAGTCATCTTGCCTAATAAGCAAGATTCCCATGTGTCATATGATTCATACTCAAATGACCATAAATTACCACACTTGTGTATTTTAGACATACCTCTCTCACTTATATGGCCAAGGTGACAAAGTCATAAGTAAGATGACTTCACATTATCTCGTTTTATTCTTTTGGTATTATTGATATTTAGAATCGGATTAGATATATCCAATATATATATATATATATACCATTGAACAATGTACCCAAAGCATATAACATTCCATTCAAATAAATTGAATAACCATTGTTACTGAAATTAAATGAAATTCATCTTTATTAAAACTAGAAATAGACATTACATTTTTATTCAAATCAGGTATATAAAAACAATTGTATAATTCTAGTACAAGCCCACTAGCGAGCATTAATAAATATGTGTCTACAACTAACGCAGCGACTCTTGCTCCATTTCCCACTCGCAGGTCTGACTCTCCCTTGCTGAGTTGTCTATTGTTCCTGAGACCCTTCATGTCAATACAAATGTATGACTCACAACCGGTATTTGATACTATATGTTGTTATCAAAAATAGTATGAATATCAATAATATAAATTCTTGAAGTAGATGAGGCATTAGATGCCTTCTTCTGCTTCAAGGAGTCTTGATAAGCCTTGCATTGTCTCTTCCAAGGGGCATCCTTGCCACAATGGAAGCAAGTTCCCTTCGAGGTAGTCTTCTTTGCTTTCTTGACACCTCCATTAGGCCCTGCGGACTTCTTCGTCTTTTAGCTTTTTTTCTTCGAACAAGAAGAGTCCACCAATATCATAACCTTGTTCCTGCAGATAGATGACTCAACTACTTTGAGCATGTTGACCAGCTTGAGAATTGTACTAGATATATTGTTCATTTGATAGTTAAGCACAAATTGTGAGTAACTATTGGTTAAACCAATCGGAATTAAGTCAATACTGAATTCATGATCCAAAAGAAAACCCAAGGAGGCTAACCGCTTAATGTAGCCATTCATTTTTGCTGCGTACTGCACTGGAGATATCCCCTCAACCATCTTGGAGCGAAAAAGCAATCACAAGTCTCGAACCTTTCGAACCTTGCTTGCTCATCAAAGAGCTCCCTAAGATGATAGGCTATGGTATGAGCATCTATAACCTCGTGCTACTTTTGCAGCTCCGGTGACATGGTGGCTAGCATAATACAACTAGCCATTTCGCTATCATCGAGATGCTTCCTATATGCCCTCTGATCATCATCAGAAGCATCTGCAGCAAGGGGATCGAGGAGTGGTTCTCCCAAGACATAACCAAGCTTCTTAGACTTGAGAACTATTCTCAAATTCCTGAGCTAGTTAAGGAAGTTTAGTTCTGTCAACTTGTTAGCTTCCATCAATTATCTTAAATTCACACTAGTACTCATGGTGTTGACTTAGGCAATAGCAACCTATTGTCGAATAAAGGAAAATTAAAATGTACTAAAATGCTTGTCTATAAGGACTTTAATAATACGCATTATGGCTCCCACTATTTTCACAAATTCATAACTCTCAATATAAATTCGAGAGAACTTATAGATAAATTCTCCTAGTGGGTCGATATCTAATATCTCTAAGAATGACCTTAGGTTTGCCCAATAAGCTATCCTAGTTCAATGGGCAGGTCTCAATCATACCAATTGCATCTCCAATGCAACTATCGAAACTAGTGCTATCAACTATTGATGTGTGCCTACTCATTGGGCTATCAACTCTTGACACATATACATCTAATGTACACTACCTAACTTCAACTCTGTCTACATTGATCTTAGGTTTGCCCAACAAACCAATGCTTCTAGTTAAAATCGACCCATTAATATGAAAATCCTATTTCTATAGTTTGAACATATCTATGTAGAGTAGGCTTCGGTTTGCCCAACAACCCTAACTTTAAAAGGACTCTGGTTCTCGTCACATAAATGGAAGGTGTTAGTTTTAATATTCTAAATGACCGGTTTGACTAAGGTCTCATCTAACTTAGATGGTCTTATATATA
>JANITW010000006.1:61294496-61310491 GCA_027564335.1 Erythroxylum williamsii
TGATCTTCGATGAGTGGACCGATCGGCCCGCACGTCGTCTTGATTAGGTCCGGGCCCAGAATGGCCGACCCGACCAACCATGATGGACTATAGAAAAGTATGTCATCAAAAAAAGAGGACAAACTGTCTCAACAATGGGCGAAATATATCATTGATAAAAGCTTGAAAAGTGGCAGGAGCTTTCGTGAGTTTGAATGGTATAACTAACCATTCATAGTGCCTATGGTGAGTTTGGAATGTTGTCTTCTCGCGATCTTCAGGAAGAACTAAAACTTGATGATAAAGAACGTAAGACTAGTTAATAGTAAATTGAAGAGCCAACCAACTCATCTAAGAGTTCATCAACTACAAGCATTGGAAAGGAATCCTTAGTGGTCAAAGCATTTAAAACCCTATAATCAACCCAAAACTGCCAGTTGCCATCTTTCTTTTTAACCAGGAGGACCAGTGCTAAGAATGGACCTTTTTCAGGTTGAATAATTCCATACCGAAGCATTTAGCTCACTAATCTTTCTATTTATGCTTTTTGGTTATAAGTATACCAATAAGGTCAAACCTTGACTGGTGTAGTTACTTGCTCTAAAAGAATGGTATTATCATGGCCACGAGATGGAGGAAGACCATGAGGAATGGAGAAAACAGAACAATACTCGAGCCATATAGCGATCAAGTCATTTGATATATCGAATGGAATGAAAAAACCATCTGGAGAGATAACATCAACAGGGATTACCTGTAATGTGTATAATTCTGATACGACATGCATAGCCTGCAACCGCTTAACTTTGTAAGCATAAGAGTTGTTGGAGTGGAAGACTCGTGACCCCGTAAAATAATAAATTTACCAATAAGGTAAAATCTGATAGTGGAAGAACAGTAGTCTGCAATATGGAGGCCCAGACTGGCAAACCACGATGCTCCGAGAACAATATCTAAGCTTGCAATTTGAAGTACAAATGTAGGGAACATAATCTAGTGGCCTTGAGTAAAGAGCGAAAGAGCACGAAAAAGTCCTTGACTTTCTAAGTAATGATCGTTACTAAAAAGAACTCAGAATGGAAGGGTTAGTTCAATTGGTAACTTCAAATGATAGGCAAGACGAGGAGTGAAAGAATTGTTAGAACTTTCACCATCTAATAAAACTTGCACATTCATGCCATCAATAGATTCGTCTAATCGAACGGTGGCAAGATTCCTTTTCATCAGTATTTGTCATCAACATAAAATGTCGATTAGGACATTTTTGGGGTTCATAATATGAGAAAAACTATTCTGCAAAAAAATCCAGTTTAGAGGATCTATGCCATCAAACCATGGAAAGTCCAGTTTAATCTGTTGAATCTGGAAAGGTTGCTTCGATGAAGGCATGCAATATGCTATAGTTAGCATTTGTACTATAAGAGGTAATAGACTATGATTGATAAAGATGGTCCATGTTCTTCGTCATTGCATCCAAAGCTCAAGTAATGATCCAAGGAGATCTCAAAATTTTCCAAACGATGACAAAAGGAGTTCAGTCTGTCCATTCGCTTGACATGATGCTGGGATGTAGTGTCTAATGAATCTGAGAGTCGTTTAAGTTCCAAAGAGAGATCCTTGACTTGTGTATTCTCAGCCATAGTCATTGAAAGCACCAACGTAATGATTATCTTACAAAAAATTAAAGACCAGCGAGAAAAGTTCTGAACTCTTTGCCATCAACCTAGAAAACTCTAATTTGTTAAATCTTGTTGGAACCATGTACCCACTTCATACTTACATCTTCCAATTTCTCCTTCCGTTTCCTTCTGTATGTTGATTACTCTCCTGGTGCAATTGAACCTTCCAAGTCTTCAATTCCTTAATATTATGCTTGTACTTTTAGTCTTATCTTAGGAATTGATTTTGCATGTTTTCCTCCAATCTTTTCATTTCAGTTACTTACGTATGTCATATCTACAGATACTAATAATACAAGAAATTGCTGATAACAAGAATCGGAGGTTCTGTACAACGACTCATAATGGCTAAAATAGTCTTAAACTTAGCATTGAGTCTGGCTGGCTCAGGCCGGCACCTATCAAGCTTGGATCAAACCTAACTTTTTGAAAATTTAATTAATAAAATGAAGTAATTTTAATAATATATACTTAATATATTCAAACTTCAAATCCATTTAAATAACTCAAGCTGATGTTGAATCCGAATTAAAACTCAAATTAAAAAAAAAAAGGTTACAACTTGGCCAAAAACTCAATTAACTCGACCTAAACTTACTGATCTTGGATTAAGCCGTCTTGCTATCAAAAGTCCAGGTCCTCAGTAGTCTTCTTCCTTACAACAAACATGTTTTGCTTATGTATCCCTTCACTTATTAACAACGACATCATCTTCATCTCGCATTCGTACTCCTCCAACTGATTGTCATTCCTTGTGGATATGATTTTCAGTAACCCTTTCTTCTTTCCTAAAGGTCATCGCCTCATTAATAGAGATGTGTAATCTTATAGGTAGAAATCAGAAGATAAAATCTCTCTCATCACTTTGTCATTCTCATTCCAAGATTTTTGAAAGCATAAATTTTTATGTAAAATAATAAGCCTTAACGTTTTCAAATTTTCGAGAAGTTGGGATTTTGATGTGGCAGATTTTGTTTTCAAAGCATCTTTGGCTTTGGAGATTTGGGATCTGGTGGTGAGTGGCGACGCTGGTTGTTAATGAAATTGCGAGTCGTTCCTGTCATATTTGGCCTGATTTTCTTTTTTCAAAAACTAAACGTGCTTCAGATCTTGTTGGAGTCTTTGAGTTGCTTCCGATTTACAAGTATTTTCTTTCTCCATCAACGACTCCATATTTCAAATGCCACGGTGAATGCGAGAAGGAATGGGAGTCAAGCCTTGTCAGCTATGCAAATAGCTGGCTACATTCAACCCGGGGACAAGAAATCCCATTTAGCTAAGTAGGTTTTAATTTTGCTCATGATTGCTCATGATGAGTTCTCAATGTCTGCGTTTTGATTGCATTATTTGATGGCATCCTTATCGTTGATGAAATATTATTATCATCTTCAATTATCGAACTAAATGGTAAATTAAAGAGGCGAAGAAATTTATTACGTCCTTGGGAAAATGGTTGAAGCTAGAGATTTGTCCTGATGCTTCGACAGTGTTGGGTAGCTAAACTTGAAGATGTCGTCAAGTGTGTAAGATATGAAATGGCAAATTCATATTAGGAACACAGATTTTTCATGTCCCAAAACTCACAAGCGTCTAAGGAGCATTTGCCAGCAATCTTATCTTGTATAAATAACAGTACCATGCCTATGCTAGGATTATGCTATGGTAAGGACCAAACGAAGAAAAGAAAAATATCACAAGACCTCCATATAAACTGATGCAGGAAGAAAATAAAGATGTTACACATTCAAATCCTAACCTTTTTAATCTTCCTAAAAACCTTTAGTAAGCGCAAAAACCCGGCCTTTCAATGGCAATGGCAACTTGGATACAGCTTCTTGGATTTCCTGATAAAACACAAGTCCCGAGTTAGTAATTGGATATGCTATAAATTACACAACGCTATAGGACGAATCCTACACACAATGACATTCTCTAGAACAGCAGATGGCTTATGCAAGTAGTTTATTATCTCAAGTAGCTAGCATAGAAACTCAAGCCTAATAAGATGATTCTGGCTGCTTTATCCTTTTCCTCTTCACACAGCACCCTAGTTAATTTTAGGTGCTTTCATTTATCTAAAATTATTCCCATTTCACTTGAAGATGAATCATCAGAAACATACCTCTACAGTATAACGAGCTGAAAAATGAATCAGAAGGATTGCTTTATTCTCAAACTTGTCTGCATACTGAATTATCTGATACATCCACATTTCAGAAATCTCTTCAGCACATGAATGTCAACCTACGTATACAACAAAAGTAAACATCATAGAAAGCCATAGGCAAACCTCCGATAAATGGGTGTGCCCATAATCTCGGGCATGGTCCACGGCAACTAAGTCGTCAACAAAGGTGCTCTGCATGATGAAGGGACAATCAATGAGATGTTAAGCATCTGTGAATATAAATGCCCGTGCCTGGACTGAACGCTTAACTACTCAAAATTCAAACCTTTCTGAATTCAGTATGATGATTCCTTTCTGTTAGTGTTGAATGCTTGCTGTAAGAATGATCAAAGTTTGATCCAATTATCTTCCTCAAGTCCTTTTCCCTATTTCTTCTCAAATGATTGCTTTAGCAATACGTGATAACTATCATGTAGGGTTTAATTATGACTTGCAAACCTAGCATCGCTACACTTATTGTCTGCCATTACAAACACACTAAAAATCAAGTCCTATTTGCTTGCAAATTGCAGTTTCTAAGAAATAACTCAAATCTGATTCATTTCAAGAAACGGCAAAGAAAACCAATGCAAATGTTGATCCTAGCACTTTTATCAAAGAAACGATGAAAGCAAAAGATATCAAAAGCTTAACCTATCAGGATTTCAACAGTAGCTCTCTGTGCTCTGTAAATTCTTTCCTGTTTTTCTTTCCTTTGGTCAAACATTTTCGTCTTTTTATTGCCAAAGTTAATATCAGTTGGCTTGAATAGAGAAGCAATTACGTGACACAAAAGAAAGGAGCAAAAATTCTAACAGATCAAATACACATAAATTGATATCAGCCGATAATCTATTTGAATCGTAAGGATGAAGAGAACAAGGTGAAGAAATAAGCAAGAAGTTGCACCTCCATAACAAGAATCCTTGATCTCAATATATCAATATTGCTCTCATCCACTATGAAATCAGACATCGTGTCACCCGTGAAGGCAATTTCAGGCGCAGTTATAGTATTGGTGATCTGTAACAATAATTGTGATGCATAGTTTTAGAAAATTCAATTAATATGAAATGCAGAGTGTGAAGTGTTCTTAAAGCTTTACTTCAAAAGAAATGAGATGTTTCATGACAAATATGTTTTTCTCAATTCCACTAAGGTAATCTCACCATCCTATTGTTTTCAAAATAATTGCTTCCATGTCACTATAGAGACCTATAACCCCACTCCCTCAACCACTTACCCCGAAAGTGTTACCTTAGATTGGTTGCGAAACTAATGTAACTTGTACAAAGTAAAAATATGTCACATAGAGGTAAAAGATTCCTAAAGGACAAGAAAAAGAAGCCCTCTATCTTTAGAAATCACATTGTGTGTAAAAAGCCTTCACCAGAAATGAAGTGCAAATAGTTTTGTCAGAAAAACAAATACTTTCAAGACCCTTGAATATACAATCCTCCCATTTGAAGGGGAGAAGAACTCAAGAAAAGGGAAAAAAATGTCATCAAGAAATACACGAAAGAAAAGCAATTCTCAGGTCGCAAGCAAAGAAAAGAGAAAAGAAAGATAAACTGCTCCAAATGTCCACAAAGACAGACCTCCACACCTGATAACTTCAAGTTCTTAATCTCATTGCCAGGAAGGCCATGGTATTCCTGCTTCAGTTTCAGTTTTATGGAGTAAACAACATATCCCTATATTAGCAATTAGAATATCAGTCAAAAACCTGACAAAGTCAAAGCATATTTTAACGAACATGATTTTTCATAAATTAAAAAAAATGTTTTGAAACCAAATGGCTGTACCTGGCTTTTTATGGCATGGTAGGTCCTGAATGCTCTCACTTTAAGGTCTTTTCTGAGGTAGAACTCCTCACCTAAACATAAAAGAGAGAGCTGCATGATGCTAGAAGTAAAAGTTGCTTTGAAGGATATTATTTGGGACAAAGTATAAGTAAAAGTTGCTTCGAAAGATATTATTTGGGACAAAGTATGGGTAAAAGTTGCTTCGAACGATATTGTTTGGGACAAAGTATGAGTAAAAGTTGCTTCGAAGGATATTATTTGGGACAAAGTATATGCCCCGAATATGAACACAAGACATTACCAACATCCAGACCAACCAGATTATTGTTAAGCTCTGAGCCATCCAATTTTCTATGCACCTCAAAGAGTTGCTCCACAGTTTCTTTGATGGAAGTTGGAACAATAATTGTTGGTGGCTTCATACGGTATAAGCCACGTGTGGCAACATACATGGGAAGTCCTCCCTGAAAATCATACAACTTTTTCCTTTATACAGCAATACTGGCAACAATAAATAGAATAACAATAACAGATGATTATGCAACCACCAAAACAAACAGAAAAATAAAACATCATCATTAACACCCATTTGAAGTCCCGCTAAGGCGCGGGGTCAGTTGAATTTGCTCTTTTCAACTGACAACTTCATTGGTTTCAATTCTCCAGTTTTAACATGCTGGAATTGCACGACAATCGGCAAAGAAAGATATTTGAGTAGGTAAAACAAAAGAGCAAATTCAACTGACAACTTCATTAGTTTGAAATCTCCAGTTACATGCGCACACACTGCAAAGAAAGATACTTGAGTAGGAACCTCGTGAAATGGAATAATACAGCAAACAATGGACTTCCTCAGTGTCCAACATGACTGTCTTAAGCACTTGTATCAGAGTCCAAGTAACACATGCAAATCTGGAACTTAACTGAAGATTCTTTTGAAAGTTACTTCACCTTAGAGAGTATAAGCTGAAGAGAAAGTAGATCCTTTCTTCTTTCTTCCCTTTTCCATTTTTGTTTTATAGTTGCAAATGCAGTAGTGCCTGAAAACTTAGCAGGTATGCAGTTTTCCGAGCACTTTGTTAACAACCGATACATTTTCAGGACCTTTTCTTTTAATCTATAATCATCGATTAGTTCATTATAAAAGTCTAATGAACGCATCGAAAGCACTTCGCACCTTGAAAAATCCACTGAATTTATAAGAAATCAGGATTAAAGTTCAATGAACTGTAAAACGATCCTCCGAGGCAAATCTCCATCTCTCTGTTAAAATCTCCCATATTTGCCAAGTAATATTGCTCCAATAAAACCACAATCTCACCGATTCATACCAAAAACAGTAAAGGATATAAAGCTCAAGTCTTGTGCATAGCTAATTAATTGAAGTAACAAGAAGTTAGAGGAACGAATCAGAGAGAAACAAAGCTAGGCAAAGGAAAGGAAAGAGTAACTGACAATGTGATCCATATGAGCGTGTGAGATGAAGACGAAGTCTTGAGAGATAGCGCGTTGTGGGCATCGACCAATATCGAAAGCCAAGTTGAGAGACGGGAAAATGATGCAAGTTTCGTGGCCTCCTATCGACAATCCCTCTATAGGGTATCCCTCAATTGTCAAAATCTCCTTCTCTTCCCTTTTCGCTGTCGCTTCCATTGAAACTAAGCACAACTACGGATGAGGAACGAGTCCGAGATGAGGAGTGTGGTTAGGAAAGTTCGAATTTGTCACTTATGAAGCCATCGAATCAAATATAAATTGGAAGACACGATAAAAAAACCCTAAATTTCCAAATTATATTATCAAAAATTCTTAAAATCTTCAAATCCTTCAAAACTGTAAATTTGAATACATTGTAAAACTTAATCCAGTTCTGTTGTTTTGTTATTTTTATTACCAATTGAAGAGAAAAACAATTAGTCAATTATGTGTAAAACAATTAATGTTTTACACAACTTTTTGATGAGTCGATTAGATGTTTAAGAGAGTTAAGATTGCACCTGGGGTCACCTTAATATAGTATAGTAACCACTGGGACAGGACTTATGACTATCACAAACGGAAGGAACGGAAGGAGTGGAGCATCAGGAGAATTTAGATTTTTCTACTAATGCGGGATCATCCAAGATGTCAATACCATTTGGAATCAAGGACCAGCTGAACTAGAGAAGTACTTGGGGCAGATCTTAGCAGTCCAACATACTATATAAATGAACCAACTAACTTAACAAAGCAGATGGATAGATGATAGACCCATGATTTATGCATGGAGGACGTCATATTGCAAATGAAAGTACACCTTGGGATGTCCATATCACCTTCACCATATAGAATGATTGTATCATCTTCAACTCTTTAGCTATATGATGTTCAGAGACTCGAGGACCCTTCGACAACCAACATACCTGACTCACTGATAGATTGACTACTACAAAGGCAGTCTGGATCTTCAATTAGTTTTCTTTTTTCTCTTTTCTTATTTGTATTTTTTGTTTTGTTTAAAATTTATTATTGTAATATCAATTTTATTTTTATTTTATTGTTATTTTTTTATCTTTTTATCCCCTTTTATTTATATTTTGCAAGGATGACCATACATATATCATGGATTCTTTTCTTTTTAATGCTTCTTTTGAATGTCTGATGTTTGTTTCATTTTCTATATTTAGGAACCAAGTTTGTTAGTGTGTAGGTATGATAAGCCCTAATTAGGGATGGATAGCATGATTTGATCTTTTATTTAATGCAATATGATTGATTGATTCATTAGGATTTAATTATGCATTTCTATTATTGAATTAATATATTTGGGATATTGGTTCAATGTTTAATCTCATATAATTGAGATTGAAAAATCTTCTTATAAAAACAGAACTACCATAACTAGAAGGAGTTGTATGCAAACCTAGAGATATGTCGATATAAATCTTTTGGATTATGGTCAAACCTAATAAAGAAATTCACGAATTGAGTAATGAAACCTTAAGGGTTTTAACTAAAACATGGTTTCAATTAATCAACTAAGTATTAGTTGTTAATAATATTAAGAAAGATATTAACATAAGGTAGGAATTTTCACGGTCTAATAATCAATAATTGAATTGCATAATAAAAGGTCCATACTTAAAAAGATCTTAGGGGATTCGTTACCTAAGTGTTAGTTATTTTATATTATTTGATTGTTGTGTTATTTGCATTCTAGTTCATTATTGGGTTGAATTCTAGTTTAGTTTAGTTTAGAATTAAATCATCACCTTATTTGATGGTTAGATAATAGAAAAAAGGTCATTATTAGTACCTTTAGTCCTTGTGAGATTGACCCATAATTGTTAGTGCTAACTACAACTACACAACATACTAATGATTTTAAAATATTAAAATAATGACAACATGTTGGTTATACCTTGGCTTGAAGTCTTAGTTAGGGTTAGGTATATAGCTTATAAGGAATCTTCAATTGTGTATACATATTTTGATTATTCATTTGCTCAAGTTTTTCTCTTGTTCTTAATATTGAATTTGTGATTAACCAACATAGAATCTTAGAGATTATATAAAAGATTAACAGATAAAGTTGATTATGTGCACTAGAAGAATAAATACTTTAGCTCTAAAGAACAAGAATATGCTAAACATTAATGATAACTAAATAGATTAAATATACTTAATAAATCTGATTAGATTAAATTACACATCGAGAGCTGGTTATCTAGGTAGATATACATGTGTACTTCAATGAAGGCCATAGATATCTGTACAATATTTTAGAGTAGTTGAATTTATAAATGTTTTTTAATTGATTTTGTGTAGTTACATATTAAGTTGTAATATGGTATCTTATCTCACTTTATATTTTAGCCTTATTATTGTTTATTGTTTGGATCCTTTGGGATAAAATTATTATCCTATAATTATTAGCAAATAACATATTATTTATTTGTTAGATAAAGAAAACAAGAACTTATCAATGACTTAGTTGGCAATCATTGTGCGTAACCAAGGCAAAGCCTTCTATAAACCAAATCAGTCTCTTTGAAATTGCATGGATATTATTTAGGTGTTAATCCTGGTTCACCTTATCAACAAATTGCATTGTTGGCTATTAGTAAATGGACCTATAATCATTTGATAAAAATGGTTAATATGGCATCACCACAGCTAGCCGAGACAATAAAAAGTAGTGAATGAAAAAGAATAGTACAAACATTGAGAAGCATACATCAATATCACAGAACGTCTGTTGGACCTTGAAAATTTTTCCAATTAATACCAATTTACTTGTTTAATTATTTAATTATGATTTGTTTATTTATTTATTTATTTTTATAATTGGGTCATTAAATTAGCAAGTATGAATAGAAATTAGAAATTAGAATGAAGTGCTAGAATTAAGTTAGAATTAATATGGTGTTTAATGGGTTAAGAGAGTTAGTAGGCCTGTGTTAAAAGAAAGAAGGGGTAAATATGGAAAGCCAAGTTTAATGAAGGACAAAATGGGGAGAAAGCTTAATAAAAAGGGGCTTGAAATAAGAAGAAGAAGAGAGAAAACGTGGAAAAGAGAGAAGAGAAGAGACAAAAACGTGAGAGAAGAAGAAGGAAAGAAGAAAATCATGGGAGAAGCTAGGAAAGGGAGAAAAGAAGAAGAAAAGAAGGGAAATCATCTTGTCAAGGTAAGTTTATCTTCTTCTTCTTGCTTTGTTAGAGAAAGAGTTAGAGAGAAAGAATTTTGTGTAGAGAATGGGTGTTGTATTGGAAGAAGATGATTTAAGGAAACCTATTTGATTTTAGGGTTTCTAAGCTAGGTTTTGGATTTTCTAACTTAGATAAATCATAGACAAGTTAGTGCTATGCTCAATTTAGCAATTATTTCATTTTGTGATTTTGAAGCTTTTGAATTTTATGAAAAAATTGGATTGAATGAAAATTTTGGTTTTTTTAGGAAATCAAGGGAACCCAATCCAAGAGCAAGAGGAAAGACAAGCTTGACTTAGATTTTGCAAGCTGTTTAGGTGGGTAATTTATTTATAGTTATTGTGTAATAAGCAAAATGCCTTGTGTGTGTATTGTGTACTAAAATGACTTGCTTTGAAATGTTGTGATACGAAAATTGTATTATGAGGTATGACGTTTGATAAAATTGAGTTGTGAGTATGATTATGCTATGCCTTTTATCATGGCATTTTGATTAAATGGAAAGAAGAAAAAGCATGGGAATATGAACTTTGATTGAATTGAGCATGAGATTTGATTGTGTTTGGGCGAGAGAGGAATCGCTTCGTAGTCACATGCACATCGACATAAAGTCTTCTCCCTGCTGCTCGCTTGTGGCATACGAAATCTGAAAAGTGGACTCCTTTCATTCACAGTGTAAACCTCGGTTTTTCCGTTTTGTGTCACGGAACCCTCGAGCCATTTATTTGTCCATTTGCATTTTGATGTGTTAAGTTATGATGAAGTTGAGTATTATTCTTTGATGATAAATTACATCCATTATGTTTTATGTGATGATGTATTGATCTTTAAGTTGTAAATGTTGAACTTACATTATTGGATCAAGATAAGATGAGTATGCTTATATGAATAGATGCATATATGTTTGATTGTGTGGCTCATTGCCAGTGGCTATAAATATATTAGCCATTGAGCTGTGTAGCTCAACCCATTATTTTCCCTCCTCAAGTGCAGATTGAGAAGATCAATGATCCTTGCAAGACATTTAGACAAATTCCAAGATAGTTAGCTTTTGTACTAAGTTAGTGGCTAGACTTTTGAATAGCTTTATAAGCATATCAAATATTGAGCATCCAATGTATTTTGTATCTTGTGTTAAGACTTTGATGTAATGTTGATATGTAATTAAAGCTATGTATAAACTTCATTTTGATTTAGAAATGAATTGAGAATTGAAGAAGTTTCCCTTGTGTATGTGCTTATTTATCTTGTAGTTGTACACTACATATTTCAAGTTTCCATAGGGGTAAAAAATTGTATATTGACTTAAGGGGAAAACTAGATTAATCTAAGCTATATTAGACAAAGTAGTCTTCTTAAAAGTTGTAGTTTATCCTCTTAGCTTTCTAACGGTATAGAGTATGTAAATTTTGGATATCGGAGATAAGAGATATGAGCATTATAAATACTATTGTTGTATAGGATGTATACCAAGGACAGCTATGGTAAATGAGGTGAATTAGTGATTTTGATGAATCAAATGAGTAGGGATTAGAGGATTTAATGGAACAAAGTTGGTGTTTGAATGGGTATGAAGTGGTATTGCACTATAAGAGGTGAATTTGAGGAGATTATGAGTGAAAGTAATGTTAGAATGGATGTAGGAAGCATTGGAGAAGCTTTGGAGGGGTTTGGGTGTCACGAATGTCCGTTAAATGAAAATTAGGTCTCTTAAACAGACCTTCTTGGGTATAAAAAGGCCCCAATCCTAGTTTATGTCCGTTAAACAGACATTAGGTCTGTTAAATGGACCTTCTTAGGTCTGGAAAGCACCCTAGGCCCGTCTATGTACGTTTAACGGATATTAATGGGATAGCTACAGTAAATTGTGATTTTGACCCTTTTAGAGGTAGAATCTCACTTTTAGTTCTGCATAAAAGTTGTAGATATCGAAGTCCTCTTTCAAACAGTCTAAAAATGACCTCAATCCGACATCTCTATTGCAAGTTATGGTAATTGTACCAACGTAGGTACAGTATGATTGAGGGCATAAACATGTTTAATTCTTTTGGACATTACTTCCTCATCCGACCTCCAAATGAAGTGATTCTTGAAGCAATAGATTCCTAAAAAACTTTTATACCTCTACACAAATATTGATAGCCTTTGGTGTTGATTCTAAAAAGGATTGATTCCAAGAAAGTGAGGGTTCATTGAAATAACCCTACAAGGAAACTCGCTCACGCTTTATGACTCCGGAACGATTATTGGCCTATGGAAACAGGGCTCAACATCTTGTGGTATTAGAGCTTAGGTTTTCGTAGGCTTAGAATAGAATGCATAGTGGTGTGAATTGTTATGCTGTGTGATTACTTGTTTGCATTGTAAATTGATTTCATTAAGTGACATGCTTATCATGTATACATGTAGGAAATAGGACTAAGATAAAATGTAAGCTAATCATTAGTATTTCTATTGAAGGAGTAAAATGCCACCTCGTAGAAGGACACGAGGAATATTACAAAGGTCGATTACACCTAACTCTCTGCCAAGAAAGGAGAGTACTGATGAATCAGTAGCCCCAGAAAATGCTAAGGCTTCCATAGGGCAAAGTAGTGAGTCCATTCGATCACAGATGCAGGAGTCGCCTGTTCTGCTATAGCAAGTGCCTACCTTAGACCTGAGACTATTTCAGACATTTACTCAGGTCTTTGTCCAGGCTATGGGTCAGATGTCGTAGACTTCTGCTCCAGCCCCAGCTAAGAGGGAGAAACAATTTTATAAACTGAGGAAGTATGGAGTAATGGACTTTTATGGAACCACTGATCCTAAAGAAGCTGAGACCTGGTTGAGAAAGACCGAAAGGATATTAGAGCAGATGGATTGTAAAGATGAAGAGAAAGTTGAGTATGCTGTTAGCTTGCTTTAGAGAGATGTTTACATTGGTGGGAAAGTGTGCCAGGGAGTCAGATGAAGCCGCCAGTGTTGGCATAGAAAGACTTCCTCACTGATTATGAGAAGAAGTATCTGTCAGAGGTGTTCATTTAACAGAAGTAAAGAGAATTTCTAAGTCTCACCTAGAGGGAGATGACGATGAGCGAATATGAGCACCGGTTTACACAGTTATCTCGATATGTAGATGAGTTAATGATGAGTGAAGCATCTAGGTACCGAATGTTTAAAGTGGGATTGCACTTGACCATCAGAGAAAAAGTGGCAGAATAAAATTTCTGCGACTTCCAACAGTTGGTTAAAGCAGCATTAAGAGTGGAAAATGTAGAGAACATCAAGAGTTTGGTGAACAGAAAGAGAAAAGGGAGAGAATAGCTTAAGAGGGGAGGCGATGCTCCTATGTCAAAGAGGAGTGCCAGGACTTTCCCTGCACAGTCTGAGGAGAGGAGCAGTGGAGCAAGCAGGGCTAAACAGATAAAAATTGTTTCACATCAAGCCTCAACGGTAAAAGGCAGCAGGAGGGGAGATGGGGATAAGCCACCCATTTCCAAATGTGATCACTGCGGAAGGTTTCATAGAGGAGAATGTTACTGACTAATTGTAGTGTGCTTCAGTTGTAGGGAGAAAGGACACATAGTAAGAGAGTGCCCTAAGAATGTAAGACATGAGAGAAATCAAATGTACACTTCAAAGAGAACTGAGACAATGGGGAATAAGACTACAATAAAAGTGGGCAGCTCTAAGGCAACTAAGAGAGTGAATCTTCCAGGGTTGGAAACCAAGGGGGCAAGCACCAGCTAGAGTGTTTACAATGACACGGGAAGACGCAGAGACAGCTTTGAAAGTCGTAACTGGTATGATTAAATTATTTAATGAGGATATTGTTGTTTTGATTGACCCAAGTTCTACCCACTCGTTTATTTCTTCAAGTAGAATTATAAATGATAGAGAATTGAGTCCATTGGATACTCCTTTGATAGTTAGTACTCCAATCGGCCAATGTATTATTATTAGTCAAGTCTATAGAGACTGTGAGATATATATTGGAGGAGAATAATTAGTGGTGGATTTGATGCCATTAAGGATGGGAGGATTAGATGTGATTTTGGGTATAGACACGTTAGAGAAATATAATGCTAATTTAGATTGCAAACGGAAGATAGTAGAGTTTGAGTTGAACGAATTTAGAAAGGTGATGTTTATGGGAGAAGATTACAATAGATTTCTTGATGAGATTGCCTAGGACTAGCAGGAAGCATGATGCAAGATGGGTGATTGTTGATAGACTAACCAAGTCCGCACATTTTTTTCCAATTAAGCAGACAGATTCTTTGAATGCTTTGGCCAAAAAATACATAAATGAGATAATAAGGCTTCATGGGATCCCGAGTTCTATAGTCTCAAATAGAGATCTCAGGTTCACCTCCAGGTTCTGGGAAACTTTACAAGAGGCTTTGGGAACAAAGTTACATTTTAGCATGGCTTTCCATCCATAAATTGATGGACAATTGGAGAGAACGATATGGACCTTGGAGGCTATGTTGAGAGCTTGTATTATGGATTTCAAAGGCTCATGGGATGATTATCTGCCTTTAATTGAATTTGCTTATAATAATTCCTATCAATCGGGAATTCAAAAGGCATTTTATGAAGCTTTGTATAGCAGGAGGTGCAAAACTCCCATTTGTTGGGATGAAGATGGTGAAAGGAGCTTTTTAGGGCCTAAGTTGGTACAACTCACGGTTGATAAGATTAAATTGGTGAAGCAGAAACTCAAAGTAACTCAAGACAAAATGAAGAGCTATACGGATGCACATAGAAAGCAGATGGAATTTGAAGTTGGAGACAAAGTGTTTCTTAGAGCTTCTCTATGGAAAGGAGTTTTGAGATTTAGTAACAAAGGCAAGCTTAGTATAAGATACATAGGCCCATATGAGATAATTGAGAAGATTGGGCCTTTAGCCTACAAGTTAGCTATGCTAACAAAATTGTCTAAGATTCACAATGTCTTCCATGTATCGATATTAAGGAAGTACCGATCAGATCCTTCACATATAGTTCAACCTTCAAAGATCCAATTAAGGGAGGATTTGACATATGAGGAGCAACCAGGGGAGATTTTAGATTCGAAGGAAAAAAGTCTTGAGAAACAAGATTGTAAAACTGGTTAAAGTCTTATGGAAAAACCATTCGACGGAGGAGGCAACATGGGAGCCATTGGAAGCAATGAAGGAGAAGTATCCACACCTCTTCATGGACTCAGGTAAAAATTTCGAGGACAAAATTCTTTTCAGGGGAGAATTGTTGGACCCTGAAAATTTTTCTAATTATTATCGATTTATTAGTTTAATTATTTAATTACAATTTGTTTGTTTATTTATTTATTTTTAGAATTGGGTTCATTAAATTAGCAAGTATGAATAGAAATTTGAAATTTGAAATTAGAATGAAGTGTTAGAATTAAGTTAGAATTAATATGGTGTTTAATGGGTTAAGAGAGTTAGTAGGCTTGTGTTAAAAGAAAGAAGGGGTAAATATAGAAAGCCAAGTTTAATGAAGGGCAAAATGGGGAAAAATCCTAATAAAAAAGGGCTTGAAATAAGAAGAAGAAGAAAGAAAATGTGGGAAAGAGAGAAGAGAAGAGATAAAAATGTGAGAGAAGAATAAAGAAAGAAGAAAATCATGGGAGAAGCTAGGAAAGGGAGAAAAGAAGAAGAAAAGAAGGGAAATCATCTTGTCAAGGTA
>JANITW010000006.1:61412769-61427301 GCA_027564335.1 Erythroxylum williamsii
ATTAAACACTTGCCCATCTTGATTTGTACAATTCTTTCATTGAATATCAATCCCAAAATACCTGAAACAATTTCTTAGCCAATTCTATACATTTTATTATTATCAAAACATAAGTGGGATTTAATTTCTCAACCACCATTGGTCCAACAAAAAATACATCAAATAACAGATAAAGATGAAATCATTTACGGTTATGAATTAGATGAAGATATTTTTGTTGAAGAAGATCAACCTGAAAGTAGTAGAACTAACGCAAAAGCTGAAAATCAATTTAATCTACAAAACGCAAAAAAGATCAACAACCTACTGATTGGTCTACAGATAACAATGATTTTCTAAATCAACAAGGCTATTATCAAAAAGCTAGAAAAATAAAGAAATATCCATCCGAATATATACCCAAACATATTGCTATAGGATCAGAAAGTACTCTCAACATTGAGCGTGTTACAAATCCAGAAGAATTAATAATAGACTGGGCAAATAAAATGCAATTATTATTACAAATAGATAAACCTTTTGGAGATGTAATCAATAAAAATTCATTATGTAATTTTATTACATAGAAAACTACAAGCATAGTACAACGTTTTTTATTAGATAATGAAGCATCCCTACAACGTACACCTTAGTATGAAGAGGCAAATAGTGATGGTACAACATTTTATGCAGTTGCCACTAAAATATATAAAGAATTTATAGGAAAAGATATAATTTCTTATAAAAATGAAGCAGGAAACGTGGATAGATTAAAAACCCTTTGGAATTTAAATAATATCCAAATATGTAATCTGTGTTACTTAGAAAATTGTATATGTGAATTCAAAAAATACTATTATCTTTTATCTCGAAATGAACAAGAAATGTATATTCATATCTTTATACAAAAATTACCTTACCCAATGAATCAGAAATTAGAAGAAAGATTTCAAGAAAAATGAAATGAATCAAAGATAGCTTACAATTTAGGACGTGCTATATTAACCACACAAGAAGTATTAGCATAATACTGTCTAAAGACTAAACTACGAAAAACATTAAAACATAAGAAACTTCAACTTTGTTGTTCTAAAAATGCAAAAGTACCACAACATTATGGTTGTGAAAACCAATTAGACATAAGCTCAAATCTAAACACTATAAAAAATCCATTTAAGCCTTATAAATCTTATAAATGAAAAAGATATCCTTCACATTATTTTAAACAAAGACCTTTTAAACCTTATAAAAAACATTTTAGACGATGAAAAAGTAGACACTTTAAAACAAAAAGACAAGATTGTCCACAGAAAAAGAAAAATTGTAGATGTTGGCTATGTAAAAAAGAATGACATTATGTAAATACTTGTCCAAAAAGAAAAAATCCACATCCAAAATACACAGAAAGACTTAATATTCTACAATCAGCAATGTTAGAAGAATTAGAACCTATAGAATCTGATTATAATACCGATTCTACGATTTCTTCTATTTATCATTATGAATCTTTTACAGAAGACACTAAATCCTCAACTGAATCCAAACACAACCTTTATACAGATAGTCATTTAGAATAAAAAAGTAAATGCATATATAGATACGAGAGCAACAATTTGTATTGCTTCTAAACAATTATTAAACAATTGTAAAAAAAATTAGAAAAACTATTACAAATAAGAATAGCCGATGGAAGTTTTAAATCCATATGGTATGTAAGTTACTATAGCACTATTCTTATAGAAAAATTTCATTCCCTATACCTTCTATACACCAACAAGAATCAGGATTATCTTTAATCTTAGGTAATAATTTTTTAAAATTATATAATCCATTCTTCCAGTATTTACATTATATTAAATTAAGAACTCCAAATATCAATGCTATTAATAAAAAATCCATCATTCTTAAAATCCCTATCTATCATACCACTTATTTTCAAAAATTACAGTTGTTAACAAATAAGTTAGATTCCCTATACTTTTATCTACTGAACAATCTTTCTATTCAATCAGAAATTGACACTTTATTAGAAAATGTTTGTAGTGAAAGTCCTCTAGATCCTTTAAAAAATCATAATAAACAACTCATTGAAAATAAACTTAAGGATCCAACTCAATAAATTAATATTCAAAACAATATACCTTACTCTCAACAAGATGTTAAAGAATTTATAAGCGAATGTGCAGACTTACTAACAAAACAATTAATTACACCTAGTACTAGTAAACACTCAGCACCTGTATTTTATGTAAACAATTCAGATGAACAAAAAAGAGGCAAACGAAGAATGGTTATAAACTATAAAAAATTGAATGAAGCAACAATAGGAGATGCATACAAATTACCTCGCAAAGATTATATTATCAACAAATTAAAAGGACATACATGGTTTACTACATTAGATGCAAAATCTGGCTATTGGCAACTAAGATTACATGATAATACAAAACCTTTAATAGCTTTTACCTGTCCTCCACAAAAACACTATCAATGGAATGTTTTACCATTTAGATTAAAACAAGCTCCTAGAATATATCAACGCTTTATAGATAATAATTTATTAGGATTAGAAGATTTTACTTTTGTTTACATTGACGATATAATTATATATTCCAATCAAGATAAATTGGATCATTTAAAAAAGGTAAATTTAGTTCTTTAGAGATGTAGTGAGAAAGGATTAATTTTAAGTAAGAAAAAAGCACGGATAGCACAACAAAATATAGAATATTTAGGCATTGAATTTCAAAATGGTTTTTTAAAATTACTACCCAATATATTAAAAAAGTTGGTAGACTTTCCAGATCAATTATTAAATAGAACTCATATACAACAATTTTTAGGCCTTTTAAATTATATGTCTGACCAAGGATTTTTCAAGGATCTTACAAAAGAAAGAAAATTATTGCAACAAAAATGTAGTACCAAATCTCAATGGATTTGGACTGATGCAGACACCAATGCTGTGAGGAAACTCAAAGCATTATGTACACATTCACTTGTTCTATATAATTATCTGCTGAAGGATAAACTCCTGATACAAATTGATGCAAGTATAGATACATAGGCAGGATGTCTTTTGGCAAAACCACCCAATCAATGCAAATATCTTTTATGCAAATATATCAATGGGACATTTAATCCCTCCGAATGCAGATATCTGATACATGAAAAAGAGACCTTGGCTTGTCTCAAAACATTGAGAAAATGGAGAATAGACCTTTTACCAGTTAAATTTATCATCCAAACAGATTCCACATATCTTTGTGGCTTTTCCAGATATAATATTAAAGCTAATTATAATCAAGGACGTTTGATCAGATGGCAGTTGGAACTCAACCAATATTAGTTTGAAATACATTATATCAAATCTTCTGACAATTTACTTGCAGATATATTAACCAGATATACTATCCATCCTTTATTCTTTACCAATTATGCTTTTATTTTTAATTACTTCTTTACTTATTATCCCAATCTGTAACACCCCACTCCCGCATGACCCGAACCCGACATCGATAGTGATATCCGAGTTCGTGCCCTGTAAGGGTGGTGTGCTACATCACTCAATCAAAACTCAGTATAATTTTCTTTTATAACATAAACATACACATACAGTATATATATGCGGAAAACAATTTACGTAAATAATCATCGGCGAGTTCAATGACCACAGGGGCCCTTTGTAAATACAATTTCAATCAGTCTGTTAACTATAAAACTTGACCTAACCATGACTAATACAAAAATTCAAAAAAAATACATTTCTATCAGACACTAATGCAGACATGAACTGATCCCGACTTCTTCTAGCATTATACGACCATTGCCTAACGGGGTATTCTTCTAAGTCCTGAAAAATAATTGCAAATTTTGGGTGAGCTTTGCGAACTCAGTGATGTAACCATCATCGATGGTTCACTCAATTTATGCAACACATCAATTCATATAACATATATTCACATTGTTGCATATTTGATCACATTTCACAATTTTACTTGAGCATAGACAATTAGATACATTTCATACGATTAGACATCCATAACCAATTGAATTCACCAAACACTCAAGCACAATATAGTTGTTTCATAATTCACATTCAGAAGTACCTCATGATTGGTACCGCAGAAGCATAAGGTAATTAGCGTTTCACTCAATCAGAGAGATCAGAATCAGACGTATATGACATACACATGTGACACATTTCTATTTTATTTCGTTGTTGTGATCGAGCGCCTGAACTGTCCCAAGATGGGCGCATTAATTGTTAAGCCTGAGGCTCTGAACTGTCCCAATATGGGCGAATTAATCGTTGAGCTTGAGGCTCTGAACTGTCCCAATATGGGTGCATTAATCGTTGAGCCAGAGGTTCTGAAACTGTGGGGCTCGAGGCCCATATACTTTGAGCTTTAAGCTCTCGGTGGCTGCTCCGGTCACAAATGTCATTTACTGATTATGCACTCATGCATGGAATACATATGTCGCAATTATGCAATATCCACATCACCATCATTTCCAAATTATCACATTCGAACAAACAGTTCACAAGTAATCACATCACAATCACATTTATCACATTTAAAACACGGAGATCCCAAATTTTCAGACAAATAGCACTTCTATGTCATAGCTTCTCAATTCATCGGACTTTCTATCCGGAATCCATAATCAAACACAATCCCACCATTATTCTCCACATAATTATAAGCACAGAATTATAACACATAATAATTGAGGAACCGTCTAGGTCACTTACCTATAGCTTCCGAGCTAATGCCTGGAAGTCTCAGCAACATTCATGTGTTGACGTTCCAAATGTGCCTCTAAACAAGCTTTAAGCTTTAAATTCTTCAAGTCTTTAAGCTACTCCAATTCTCTACCCCTCACCAACACCTACGGCCATTACTCCAATACACACACAAATCATCATCTCCACAAGGCTTAAGGTTGGTCTTGGGTGTGAATAAGGGAGAAGCAAGCACGTAAACAAGAGAAATTCTTGTATGGAGGAAGAACTAAATACCAAGGAAGGAAAGGGAAGGAAACCTACGGATGAAGGAAATTTCTAACTATCAAAGTGATTTTAAAAATCTTCCCAAGGTGAAGTGTCGTGAATGACTCACCTAAACAAGATAAATATGAACCCCTTTTAAGAATAAGACTAAGTAGGCAAGTGACATGTGTCACTTGCCACTTGTCCTGGTTTTCTGCACTTTACTGGTCAGTTTTCAAAAACAATGAAATTTTCACTCCAAATTCCAATGGCTCATAGCAAAAATTCCTAAAATCATGTATCCAATTTTTCAGTGCCATTAGACAGTCATTTTCGGTACCGGAAATCAAATTAGTCTGTCACTTGTAAATTTTTCGGTTCGGAAAGGTATCCCAAAAAATTTCCAGAAAAATTCCTAAATTTCCACAAAAATGTAAAACACTCAAAAATCTACTTCAATTCTATGTTCAAGCACCAATTCATATTTTTCCACAATAAACACATATGCCGGGAAATGTCAGGAATGTATGTACAATCATGTGCATGTACAAAAATTACAATTTATGCATATATAGAGGCCATATTAGGCAACCATGCCGAGATACATTTTTACACTCATATCCCATTCTAAATTACCATTTTACCCTTTTCATCGATGATGGGATGTTACACCAGGCATATACATTCACAAACATCGCACAAATATAGATAATTATGATATACTTAATCAAATAAATAATGAAAACATGCTTCAATATATATATATATATTTGATATACCATAAATTCACCTTCAAAACTCAAACATTGATATTCAACACTCATTGATACAAATTATCAGTACAAATGTAAATGCTCATTAATATACCGATTATTTATGTTGTCATATTGTATTCTTATTTATATCTTTTTACTTTACTTTCTGTGCTAGGTCTGCACATATTCTGTGGTTGTAAATAACAGGTGCTATGGATATCTAAAGATATCAAATTGTGGATACTCAAAGGTATCGAACTATGGATACCTGAAGGTATTAAATTGTGGACACTAGAGGTGTCAAACTGTAGCATCAGTACTATAACCCAAAAGGTATGCCTATCTATCCACAACTAAGACAATAAAGCAGGCACTATAACATTTCCTTTAACTATTTACAAATTTCACAATTCATATAATAACAAATCATATGACATACATTTCAAGTCATAAAATCTATATCTGTGTTCATACATGCAAGTCATAACTTACCACCATTAGAAGGGTACCAAAATCACATTGGTATAATAATACTATATACTTATAAGGAATATATACGCAAACAAATCATTTATGTATTTGTAAATTTTCTTTGGAATGCATTATGCTCAATCTTAAATTTCAATGTTTAATCATCCAATTCACATATGGTAAGCCCTATTTTGTTTAATTCTAGGTTTTTGAAAATTTTCATACACATTCATAAAGGTTCGGATAAGATGCAGTAGTAATCATAAACAAAAACAATGTCACAATCGTGACAGACACTCTCTCCATTTATACCACTTCTTGTTCCTTAACATTCATATATAAAAATTTAGAACTAGGTTTTAAAGTATTGTACACATTTTTTTCTCTATGTCTATAGTTCCTATAGCACTAACAATCAGATCACTTGGACTTCTAAATCATGAGATATAGGCAACATATCACAAGCTGCTCCAAAATAGGGGCAACATCAGTTCACCTTTTTTGATCTCAATTTCCAAGGTCATAGAGCCAAATTAATTTAGAGTTCCTTATAGATATATTTACCTCTATGTCTTAAGTTTTATATGCAACTTAAATCATGCAATGTGAAGGTCTGTAGGCTTAGTTATGACTCAAACAATGTGACTAACTCAAACAAATCCTAGAAAGAATTCCACTACATGATACTCTCTTGTCATATATAACCAAGTTTATGCAAAGTGACACCAAAATAAAACCAAAGAAACATCCCAGAAATAATTCCACATCCAAATGAATCTTTATATCCAATAAATCATACACAAATACAAAAATCCACTAAGTGAAGTCCCAAACCTCAAAATTGACAAAGTAGGTCTTCTATTGCCTTTCCTTCGCTTCCTCTTTGGCTTTTCTTGACTCACCAACTAGAAACACCAAAAATATACCTCTCAATCTCACTTAAAGCCTTATAATTTCATTCCTTCATAAAGGTGAAGAGAAAATCCCTAACTTTTACCTTGATTTCCACTTAAGATTGGCCTGATTTCTTACTTGAAAAATGATGGGATAAAGAAGGTGAAATGGAGAAGAGAAAAATATGAACATAGAATCTCCAGAGTGTCATACATCTCCCCTCTTCATATCCTCATTCCAGATCTTTCAAGACTCACACATATGCTTAATTCCTATTGGACACACATGCTTTATTATTATTGGTTACACATGCCCTAATCCAATTGGTCCATATGTTAACTTTAGAAAATTTGCATATTGGTCATTCTTCTTCCTTTACTTCCTAAATTGGTCTAAAATCTTATAAATTAATTTCATTCCTCTAGGTCTTAATTTTCTAATGTAATAAATTTCATGCAATTTGGTTAATTATTTCGAGAGTTATGCCCAAAACACTACAAATGTTTAAAAACAGGGACAACAGCTATAACTCAATTTCAAGCCAGAATTTAAAATTCTTAAAGGCACAATAAAATTTTGGTTCCTTCATGAAATTTTAAATCTATGTCTTTAGATTAATTTCCAATTGGAATTATCCAATTTAAAGGTTTACAGACCAAGATATGGCTAAATTACAGAGGTATGTTCATGCCAAAACAAACAAATTACCCATTTACCCAAATATTTTACATTAAGTACTATTATGTCTCTTACTATAATTAGATGCACTTAATTCATTTGTTAAGTTCACTTCTTAATACACACTAGACATGCTATAACATTTCTAGGGTATATATTGGGGCCTTACAAGTCATATACTTAATAATCACTTAATCCCATATCTTTTTTTCTTCTTTATAAAGACAATCAACATCAAAATATTCATTAGATAAGGTACTTATATTACATGCCAGTTAACCCATTGGCATGAATCCAATGCTCACACTTTCTTACTTTTGAAATTTCAATAGTAGGTTTTGTTTCTATCAAGGAAAATGCTACCCCTTGAATGTCTAAAATTAAAATAAATCACTTTCCACCTTTTGAAATTATTGTCATCAAATATTTTAACTTTAAGATGTCAATAAATGGTCTTGAAAAAAGAGAGAGGTATTGTAGTAGAAGAAACACTTCCATTTTGGTTAGCAAAAATGTACAATTAACACTTGTAACATCTACATTTAAACAATAAACTTAAGCAACTTTGGTGGTAACTTCTCTAATATCAGTTGTTTTAACAATATAAAAAATGTCTATATCTAATGAAAACCAAGAAATCAAAATAGAAATGTGTGAGAAGAGGGATGGCTAGTTTTAGAGCAAGGAACACACTCTAATGTTGTTATAGAAGGACTTAAGAAGAAAAGAGACTTTGGACCAAAATAAATACTTCTGTTTGTCTTAGCACACCCTCTTTAGTTCACCACTAGCTTTTACCTCTATACCTATCTATCAATTGAAGAGCAGAGAACCATATATATATATTCTCTTTTGGAGACAACAATGGGTGTTTCATGTACGTGTAACATGTATTGACGTCATATGTGTATGGTAGCGAAGCATAACTAATGTCAAAATAGTTGATACCAGTGCACTATATGACAAAAAAATGTCCAAATATTTTAGAATTAGTATAATGGCTCTAAAGTTATATTCTATCTTTTTTAAAGTTTAGTGGAAGCATAAAATTGTATTTAAATTTTTTTGGATATTATTACATTGACTTTTAAATTTTAACTTTAAAAAAGTCGACATGTATCTATACATGCATTACCATTACCAAAATAAGGCCAAGAGATTGCATATCCTTTAGATAAGAAAGATTAACATGGCCTAATCTAGCATCATATAAATTAAAAGAATCAATCAAATGGCACTTTAATCCTAACTTATCCCAATAAAGCTACACAAATCATATTAACTCTATGTTGGTACATGAAGTACTTCATTCAATGTTAAGGTCTTGCTAGTTGTGAGTTTTAAAAGGACTTTGCTTTCACCAATAATTATTACGGTTTGAGATTCTCTAAGATAAACTGTATCTTCTCCTGCTTTTGATGGAGTATAGGTGGTGAAAACATTTTCATTTGTACACATATGACTTATAGTACTAGAATCTACCACTCAATCATTCATATTGACTAGAACATTAACTTGAAAGTTAACAACATTTATAATTTCACTATCATTTGTTTTAACCAAATTTGTATTTGGTTTAATAGGATTTCTATTTCTCATTCATTTCCTACATTGAGGTGCATCATGACCTGAATTTTCATAAACAAAGTAAGAGCCTTTCTTTTTGAAGTCAGGATCATTCATTTTATTTTTGAAATCAAGTTTATGATCATTATTCTTATTCTTTTTGGTGTACCTTTTATTATTATGAGAATTTAATTTACTTTGTAATAGGTTGGCTTTTGAAGATGTCTCCTTTGCTTTGACTGCTTGAAGCTCCTTGTGGTTTATTTCTTTAATATTTATGTTTATGATCATATATGATAACGAAGGTTGATGATGCTATGCTTTATTTATTGTTTGTAGTCATTTCAATACTTATAAGCCAACAATAAATTCTTCTTGTAAATTGATCTTTTTTATCTTTGAGATACTTCAGAAAATTATAACACTTATTAATTTAATATTTGGTGTCTTTTTCATCTATCATCTCCCAACTATAAAATTTTCCAATTACAAAATTTTGCTTTCCTATATCTTCAGTTGTGAAAATAATCAGTGAATCTCATATCTTTTTTACTTATTTATAAGGACAATAAACATCAAACAATTCATAAGATAAGGTAATTATAATTATATGTCAGTTAACTCATTAGCATAAATCCAATGTTCAAGCTCTCTTCTATTTGAAATTTTAATTTTAGGTTTTGGTTCTATCAAGGCAGATGCTACCCCTTGCACGTTTAGAATTAAAAAAATCTCATTTCTTTTTTTGAAATTGTTGCTATCAAATATTTTAATTTTTAAAATCTTATGAAACGGTCTTAAAAAAGAGAGAGGTCTTGTAATAAAAGAAGCACTTGCATTTTGGGTGGCAACATTGTCCAAATTAACACTTGTGAAACCTACATTTAACCCCAAACAACTGAAGTAGCTTTGATGACATCATCTCTAATACTAGTTATTTTCATAACATAAAAAATGTCCATATCTTACAACATCCAAGAAATCAAAGAGAAGCATGTGAGAAGAGGGATAGCTAGTGTTGGAGTAAGTAACAAATGCTAATGTTGTTATAGAGAGACCCAAATAGAAAAGAGAATTTGGACCAAAATAAATACTCCTATTTGTCTTAGCACACACACCCTAGTCTACCACCAGCTTTTACCATTGTGATTGTTTATCAATTGAAGAGCAAAGAACTAAATATACTTTTTCTCTCTAAAGACAGTAGTGGGTGTTTCATACTGGTCGGGTCGGCTATATTGGGCCCGAGCCCAATCACAACAACCCACAGGCTGATCAGTCAGTCTCACACCTATTGGTTAATCCGGGCCTGATCCGCACATCCATGGCCCATTAGTAGAAGGAAATCTCCCATGCAAATATGTAAAAACCTAAACCTAGCTACAAAACTATATATAAGGTATAATTCTCCCATAACAGAGGTACGCATAATCATTAACCTAGTTTTCTCTGTGTTTATCAACCTTACCCTCACCAGAAAACTAACTTGAGCGTCGGAGGGGTTAATCGGGACACAACCCCCGACAAGCCTTCTTTGTTTTGCAGGTATCTTCACGTCGAATTCATCACAGAAAGTTGCCAACTCATGGATCCAAACGACAACGCACCGTTTAGCCAGAATCCGGCAAAACCAATAATCGGGACACAACCCCGACAAGCCTTCTTTTTTTTGCAGGTATCTTCACGTCGAATTCATCACAGAAAGTTGCCAACTCATGGATCCAAACGGCAATGCACCGTTCAGTCAGAATCCGGCAGAACCACTATACTAGATATATTTCATCATAACCAAAAGTAAAATTAGGAAGGTTTTAAAGAAAACCACTTGATGTATCAAAATGCTTTTGATAATTTTTTGAAATAGTTTTAGATCAAAATTTTGATAAAGAAATGTGTTTTCATCTTTGAAAAGACTTGAAATGTTTTAAAATATTTGTTTTAAGAGATTCAGTAGACCTATATTAGAGTTTGATTGACCTATATTAGGATTTGAAAATGTTTTGAACGTAATCAATATATGTTGGTCGACTAGTGTCCTTAGGAGAAAGGATAATAGTATACTAAGAACTTATGATCACATTATTGACTAGTATAATAATGTAGTTTACTAGTATTGTTACTAGCAATTGTAATGGTTAACTTTTATTTCTAATTATTATTTTGCTTATTTTGAGTATAAATAGATCATATTTGAGTTGTGTGAAGAACTTTTGACATACTAAAAAGTTGATATTGTCTCAAAAGGTTAAATACACTATTTGAGTGAATGAGTGTATTATAACAAATATTGAACTTTAGTTTGTTGGCATAAGCAAGAAAAGAAGGGTTTAAGTTATATACTATTATGCTAGTGGTGTAATCGAGGAAATTGTCTATACAAGATTTATAAAGGACTATTTTTCACCTATGACAAAACAGATATTATACAAGGGCCCTCTTCACCCATTAAAGGAAGTGTTGGAAGAAGTTGCTTGAGTTTAGGACTATTGGAATAAAGACCTATTTTTTTGGGTTGTTAGAGTTTTTAGCTATTTCATTTTATTCGTGTTATCCAAACCACTAAACGAAATATGTGGGCTGCAATTTCTCATTCTTGTTAGATGTATGACTTTTATAAAGCCAAGAGCTGCTTTAATAAAGGATGACATAGATACTATTTGTTTGTACTCTTGTATCATTTGATACTTTACAATTGGTATCAGAGCCCCCACTGGGCTTGTAGAAAAGGAAATAGCAGTCTTTGTGTGATCAAACACTGAGAGAATGAGTGAAGACAAGACTCTAATGAAGATTTCTCACTTCGATGGTCATTATGACCACTAGAGTGAACTGATGGAAAATCTGTTTAGGGCAAAAGGTCTTTGGAGCTTGGTGGAGAATGGTTTTGAAGAGACAAGAGAAGGAACAAGTCTGACTGAGGCGTAACAGGCACCGCTTGATGATGCTAGAGCCAAGGATCACCAAGCCAAGCATTATCTCTTCCAAACAATTGATCGAACTATCTTTGAACAAATCTTGGATCGTCACACAACCAAGAATGTTTGGGACTCAATGAAGTGGAAGTTTGGAGGAAATGTAAAGGTGAAGAAATCTCTTCTTAACTCATTAAGGAGAGAGTATGAGGTTTTAATGATGAAGAAGGATGAAACCATCACTGAGTATTTTGCAAGAGTGATGATATTCTCCAATAAAATGAGAAGTAATGGAGAAGATATGCCTGACTCAAAGATTGTTGAAAAGATCTTACAAATCCTAACTGAGAGGTTCACATATGTTGTAGTGTCCATCGAAGAATCAAAAGATACTGAAAACATGTCCATCGATGAATTACAAAGTTCGTTGGTGGTGCATTAACAAAAGTTTTGAAGGGTAAACAATGAGGATGAGGACCAAGTTTTGAAGGTAGTGGACCGGAATGGGCAAAGCAACAGAGGAAGAACATTTTTTAGAGGAAGGGGACGAGGAAGAGGAAGAACAACTTTCAAAAAAGCCACTATTAAATGTTATAAATGTCATAACTTAGGACATTTCCAATATAAATGTCCAAAGTGGAATAAGGAGACAAATTATGCAGAGTTAGAAGAGGAAGATGAGCTACTGTTATTGGCATATGTAGAACTACATGAAGCAAAGAGAGGTGATTCGTGGTTTATAGACTTTGGATACTCAAACAACTCCTAACCCATTCTTTAGCATTTATATTAAACAAAACATCAATATATATATAAGTATATATATGTTCATTTCTTCACTGACATTCTAGCATAAACAATCTCCTTATTATGATCATGCAACCTCTAAAACATCCCTATAAATCATTACTCATCAAGCATATATAAGCAAGAAATTTACACAATCCTAACCATTCACGTCACACACATACAACTCATATAATCAAGTCATCAATCCTACATTTCTCATCATTCTAGTTTCATTTTAACAATACCTATGACATTTAAAGCACAACTTACTTGGTTTCACTTCATATTCTTCAAAACAACACTAGCCCTAGCTCTTAAGCATCACACGTTCATCACCTTGAAGGAGGTAAAGATAGGTTTTTCTTATGAAAAATTGAAGAAACAATAAGATGGAAGTGGCAATTGATAGATGGGAACAAGGCTTAATGTTGGTGAGGTTAGAAGAGAATGAAGAAAATGAAAATAAAGGAGAAGAAGAGAGCAAGCCATGAAGAAGGAGAGGAAACAAAGATAAAAACACTTGCTTAGTCTTCTAATTCAAAAGCATCGTGGAAGACAACAAAAGGGGAGGGTCTTTTAATGAAAAAAAAGGGTTTAAGACAAGGTTAGGTAAGTGACCCCACATGTCCCATTAGGTTGGTTTCTTTCTAATCAAATTTCAATTTCTACTCAAATTTTTCCCCAAATTTTCAATGGCACTTGTTAATAAATCCTAAAATCATTTATCAAAATTTCCATTACCATTGGACAGTAATTGTTACTACCATTTAATAGTTATCTTGCCACTTGGCAGTTTTCCTATTCCAAGAAAAATACCTAAAAATTTCCAAAATTTTCTCCAATAATTTCAAAAATTCTAATCCGCAAATACACTTTCCAATTCAATTTTCAATACAAATAAACCTCAATTCTCAATAATAATCACATTTATAAACAATTATACCTGGAACGTCAATGAATACATGTATAGTCATTTTCATGTGCAAAAATTTTACTATTCACGTATATGTGCATGTTATACTATGCATGAACATGGAATGCATTTTCTAATCTTTCGTTAATCACTCATATTTACTATCCTAACCTTCCTGCAGGTAATGGGATGTTACATTTTAAATGGTTTTTGTTTATTACCGATTATAAAATTGTTACTCACGAGCTTTAAGCTCACCCCCATTCCTCCCCATCTGTAAGCGATGAACAAGATATCGAGTGATTAAGTCGAGAATCAAGGCATCACTCCAATTTGCATTTTTGTTCTTTTGAAGTTAAATCATGTAAAACAAGGCTTTAATCGTATTTTAAGAAATTATTGTTCTTGTCAAGTTGGTATTTTTGGACTATGATGTAAGATGGCTCGAAATGCCCACTAAAGCGTCGTAAAAAACTTTATTCTTTTGATTTTAGTGAAGTGTGAATGGTGCATGGTTGATGTGAGTTAAAATTTAGATATACGTGAAGAAGTTATCATCTTGAGTTGATGATTTTGGAGCAT
>JANITW010000006.1:61441030-61452797 GCA_027564335.1 Erythroxylum williamsii
ATTCGGTAATAATGGAAAGAGAGACTCGATTCGCTCCTCTCCAACCAGTCGAGTGGCTTACGCTACTCTCGGAGGATTGGTTGGGATTATGCCCTACATTTCCAAATAGTGCATATGACAACACAAGCATCCTATGTATGCATAGTAGCGAAGCATAATTGATGTCAACATAATTGATACCAGTGCACGATATGACAAAAAAAGCTAAATCTTTTTGGAACTACATAATAGCTCTAAAGTTATTTTCTATCTTTTTTTAAAGTTTAGTTACATTGATAATAATTAAATTTCAACTTTAAAAAAGTTTAAATAAAGTTTTTAAAATCATAATTAAGTGAATTTTTATTTGAGATGAATTAAAGGAGATAAATGTTGTTTTGTTATCTTATTATCTATTATATGATTATTCACTTTTTGGTATATTTATGTTATAAATTCTCAAACGAAGATTATTGATAATGATTTTTAGCATTATTATATGACAATGAGCAGGTGCATAAGAGTTTGCATTATGCAATAGTAAGTATATCACAAGTGTTCAGAAAAATGTGAGTAGGACATCCGAGTGTATCCTTTGTAATTGTGGATTGTTTAAACCAAATAAGAATGTAGTCATTACCACGACCTTTCAAGTTAGTATTGTTTACTCTTTTTCTTGAAAGTTAAGGGATGTATTTGATTTTATATTTAGTTATTTTATCCACATGCATTAACATTATATGAAAATTTGATATATGCATAAAGGAATTTGGTGGGGGTAGCCATTACTTGATTGATCTGTACACTTATAAGTGGTAGAATAACAAGAATTAATGGTATGTATTTTGAATCGTTTTTGTGTAGAGATCCTATCCTTATGTACTATTTATTTTGCCTACAAGTGTATTATGATATATTTGATAAGATGTTCATTATAGATATTGTTTATAGTTTTTAGTATCGATGTACTCTTACATTTGTGCTAATTATATGCATTATATGTTTTGTGGTCACCTTTTATATAAATAAAAATAATGTTATTTTTTGAAACCTTGACTAGTTTTAATTTCACGAAGGGAAAACATAATGTTAAATTTTCTTTGTGAATGGAGGATATTAACATGACTATGATCCAAAAAAGGCCATCTATTCTCTCACGTGTTAGTGTAGAAGCTAAAAAAGGTCACATATACAACTTAGAAAAAGGCAAACATAATGTGCTATTATCACATCAAAAGGTCCATGCCTGATTACCTATTAAGCGGACTATCATAAACAATCGTAGCAAATTCATCTAATATTAAGATTTGAATTTTTTGAATACACTTCCCTAAGAGTTTGGTACCGTTGTTACCACCTAAAATCACATGATAAAGCTCAAGGCATTAGTTCCTTGATTACTTATTGTGGCTAAAGAATAAAATTTTAAAAGCACTTATTAAACATCTTTAAAAGCCACTAAATCAAAAACTAAATTCAAACCCAGAAAACCCAAAGATAAAGCTCCTAAAAATCCTCCAATTAAAGAACAAGGTCATACTAGTATTATGATGGGTCTTATGGATATCATAAAAAATATGATATGCTTTTTTGTAAGAAGATTGCAACCGAGGAAGTCCAGCGGCAATATGTAGAGACGCAAAGAGCGACATCTATACAATGGCCAATACCTTTTTTGGCTAATATTCTGAGGGTGTACAACAAGCTTTTTAATCTCAACAGAAAAGGTACTCCCAAAACAGAAGAGCTAGCATCTGTTCTGGGAACTTAAACTTTATTTTAAAGTATCGGATTCCACAACCATTACTCAATTGTGATGTGGCACCGGGCGGTTTAAACACGGGACTGGAAGGAGAGGCTTCTTTGGCATGCGTGCCTAAAAGTTTAAATCATCTGGTCCCCCAACCCAGTGAGAATGTTTGCTGCCCAAGCGGAATTAGGTTTAATTCTATAAACCCTCATTTTATAGGAAAAAAGACCATGCTAAATGTTGATCAAGCCTTCCTAGTCATCCTCGTCTGAAACCAAATCAGCTTCAAGTGACTTTAGTACCCAGCCCGGTGGACAGATAGGACACTAAAATTTACCTTTGCCCCAAAAGTAGAGATACAAAGCAAAGGGAAATGAGAAGAAAGCAACCTTAATTATGTCACGGAGTATTCTGGTAAGAAAATCTATGCCTCTCTCTCTCTCTCTCTCCCCTCCTGCTCCTGGAAATAAACAACTAAGGTTTTTTTTTTCTTCTGAGAAATACTAAACAACTAAAGTTAGAATGACCAAATCGAATAAAAAAATGAATCTTTTTGCTTGTTTTATGGTTATTGTTGCGTCCTAAACATGTCTACTTTGACACAAATTTCCAATTGAAGACAAACAAACCACACATTTGTAGGAAGCATAGCATATTTAGAAGTGGGCAATGAGCATAAAAGAAGATGGAGATCAAGTGTAGCAAATCTTAAAAGAGATAACAATTGTTGGTTGATTACAGGTGTGATAGGGGCATTTCAGTTAAACGTAAAAAAAAAACAAACAAAAGGTTTCTACTTTACCTTTTTAGACTGTTGATAAGGGGAAGGAGAGAAGGGAGGAATAATGCTAAGAAACAAAGGTGATGCTTACTTTATTCAAAATGTGTGTCCTTTTGGCTAAAAGGAGAAGACCGAAGTTGCGAGATGGAATCATTTACCTTGCGCTTGTGCTTCCTATATCACCTTTCGCGTTGCAATTGTTGTAGTTTTACTGTTTCATATTTTGAGCCAAGACACTGCTCTCCAGCCTGTGAGTATGAAATTACAAGTCCAAAGGTCGAGTATGAATTTGTACCATCACTTAAAACTGTCACTTGGACCAACTTCTGAGCCGCTAAATTTAGGTTGCTAAAGAAAAAAAGGTGACATTATATTAGCTTAACATTTAATAAATTAAAAATGGAAAAGAAAAAGAGGGAAGTGAGAGGAGCCCAGCCTTGGCCAGAGAGTATAGAATCTGATTTCCCACTTACACAGCAACCATCCTTCTCTCTCTCTCTCCTTCTCCCTCCCCAACCTAAACATTCCCTCCAAAATTAAACCGGCGGTACTTATATACGTATATACATACATACATACATACATTCAAAACCCCAAGCACATACTTACCACCTCAAAAGCAAACCCAAATTCTTCAATACACTCCGCTATCATCGCTTTCTTTGCCTTTGCTCACGTTTTCTTTTACCCTTTACTCCCCTTGATCACCCTCTCACTGTTTGTGTTACCAAAATGAGATCATGACCACTCCTCAACCCCCCAAAATAGTTCGCAAGCTCCTCCTCGACGTAGCTGACGCTCGCAACCTCCTTCCGAAGGATGGCCAAGGAAGCTCCAGCCCCTACGTCAACGCAGACTTCGACGGCCAACGCAAGCGCACCTCCACCAGGTTCCGAGACCTCAATCCTGTTTGGAATGAGACGCTTGAGTTCGTTGTCTCCGACCCTGATAACATGGAATCTGAGGAGCTCGAAATCGAGGTGCTTAATGACAAGAGGTACGGCAATGGCAGTGGCCGTAAAAACCATTTCCTCGGCAGGGTTAAACTGTACGGTTCTCAGTTTTCTAAGAGAGGAGAAGAGGGGCTTGTTTATTATCCTCTAGAGAAGAAAAGTGTGTTTAGCTGGATTCGAGGTGAGATAGGGTTGAGAATTTGCTACTACGATGAGTTAGTCGAAGACGATCAACAGCATCAGCAGCAGCAACAACAACAACCACCAACACCGGAGCCGGATAATCCCGCCGGAATGGCGGTAGTGGGAGAAGGTCCAGTTCTTGATATTCCTCAGCCGAGGGAGATTGGCGTTAGTAACTATCATCACAATCATTATCATGATCACAACGGCATTCACTCACCTCCGATTGTCATTATCGAGGAATGTCCGCCTCCTGTTGTCCATTTACAACCGTCAGAACCACCGCCAGGACCGGAGCATGCATCAGGGCCATCTCCGGAGGTTCATTTAGCGCCGGAGGTGCGGAAGATGCAGACAGCGAGAGTGGTTTCTGGCGGTGGAAATGACAGAGTTAGGGTTTTGAGAAAGCCAAACGGAGACTATTCTCCGAGAGTAATTTCTGGAAGATTCAAGGGTGAAACAGAGAGGATACATCCCTATGATCTAGTAGAGCCTATGCAGTATTTATTCATTAGAATCGTGAAGGCCCGTGGTTTGTCGGCGAACGAGAGTCCTTTCGTGAAAATCAGGACGTCGAATCATTACGTGAGGTCCAAACCGGCGTCATACCGGCCATGTGAGCCGACCGACTCCCCAGAGTGGCATCAGGTGTTTGCACTCGGCCATAACAGACCTGACTCAGCGAGTTCGACGCTGGAAATATCGGTATGGGACTTGCCCTTGGACAAATTTCTCGGTGGCGTTTGCTTTGATCTCTCTGATGTTCCGGTTCGAGATCCGCCCGACAGTCCATTGGCTCCACAGTGGTATCGCCTTGAGAGCGGCGCTGCAGACCAGAGCTCCGACGGGGTTTCCGGCGACATTCAGCTATCTGTTTGGATTGGGACTCAAGCGGACGACGCGTTCCCAGAGGCGTGGAGTTCTGACGCGCCTTACGTGGCACACACGCGCTCGAAGGTGTACCAATCTCCGAAGCTGTGGTACTTGAGAGTGACAGTAATCGAAGCCCAAGATCTTCACATCCCCTCAACACTGCCTCCATTGACAGCGCCGGAGATTCGAGTAAAAGGACAACTTGGATTCCAATCAGTGAGAACAAGACGAGGTTTCATGAACGATCATAGCGCGACGTTTCACTGGAACGAGGATCTCATCTTCGTGGCCGGCGAGCCACTGGAGGACTCGCTAATCTTGCTTGTGGAGGACCGTACAAACAAGGACGCAATGCTCCTGGGGCACATTGTAATTCCGGTGAGCTCAATTGACCAACGTTTCGATGAGCGCCACGTGGCACCGAAATGGTATGCGTTGGAAGGGGGTGGAACCAGTAATGAAGGCAACGGAGTAGTGGGTCAGAGTGGGCCCTACTGCGGAAGAATCAATGTACGGCTATGCTTAGAGGGAGGGTATCACGTGCTAGACGAAGCGGCGCACGTGTGCAGCGATTTCAGGCCCACGGCAAAACAGCTGTGGAAGCCAGCTATGGGGATTTTGGAGCTTGGCATTCTTGGGGCGCGTGGTTTGCTGCCGATGAAGTCTAAAGGTGGAGGCAAAGGGTCAACAGATGGTTACTGTGTGGCCAAATACGGCAAAAAGTGGGTCCGCACCAGAACCATCACAGACAGCCTCGATCCACGTTGGAACGAGCAATACACATGGCAGGTCTACGACCCCTGCACCGTCTTGACCATTGGAGTCTTTGACAATTGGCGTATGTTTGCTGACGTGTCGGAGGACAGACCTGATTGTCGTATTGGCAAGATCCGCATACGCGTGTCGACGTTGGAGAGCAACAAGGTGTACACCAATTCATACCCTCTGCTGGTTTTGTTAAGAAACGGATTGAAGAAAATGGGTGAGATTGAAGTCGCGGTCCGGTTCGCCTGCCCCAGTTTGTTGCCCGATACTTGTGCTATTTATGGTCAGCCAATCCTTCCTAGAATGCACTACCTCCGACCGCTTGGAGTGGCCCAGCAAGAGGCACTTCGTGGAGCAGCAACAAAAATGGTCGCATTGTGGCTTGCACGCTCTGAGCCACCGCTGGGAACCGAGGTTGTTCGCTACATGTTAGATGCGGATTCTCATACATGGAGCATGAGAAAGAGTAAAGCCAATTGGTTTCGGATTGTAGCCGTACTTGCATGGGCAGTGGGGCTGGCCAGGTGGTTGGACAATATAAGAAGATGGAGAAACCCGGTTACTACTGTATTGGTTCATGTTTTGTACTTGGTTCTTGTTTGGTACCCGGATTTGATTGTCCCAACGGGCTTCTTATACGTGTTCCTTATTGGTGTATGGTATTATCGGTTCAGACCCAAGATACCTGCCGGTATGGATATCCGGTTATCTCAGGCTGAATCGGTTGACCCGGACGAGCTAGACGAGGAATTCGATACATTTCCAAGTTCAAAACCACCGGATGTCATCAGGGCCCGTTATGACCGGTTACGGATGTTGGCTGCTCGGGTCCAAACGGTTTTGGGTGATTTTGCGACCCAAGGAGAAAGAGTTCAAGCTTTGGTTAGTTGGAGGGACCCACGAGCCACTAAATTATTCATAGGGGTTTGTTTGGCTATCACCTTAACACTATACGCGGTACCACCCAAAATGGTTGCTGTGGCCTTAGGATTCTACTATCTGAGGCATCCAATGTTCAGGGATCCTATGCCACCGGCCAGCTTGAACTTCTTCCGGCGGCTTCCCAGCTTGTCGGATCGGTTAATGTAGATTTTGGGAAGAGTTGATATTGGGTAATACCTTTTCTTTTATATAGTTATAAATTTTTGGCACCAAAAATCAGTTGCTAGTTGACAAAAGAGTATTTTTGTTTTGGGAAAAAGCTGTGACTAATAAACGTACTAGGGAGGACAGAGGAGCGAAAAGTGGGGGAGGAGATAAAAAGAGGCTAAGTTGGCCATCTTAGTCTTAGGCCTCCTTTTGTTATTGGCATTGATCGAGTAAAGCTGAAAACTTGGAATAAGAGAAAGGGGTGGGGGCGCAAAGGACAGAGTTGAACGAAACTGAGGATTGGCTGTAATGGATTGGTGTCAGTAAAAAAATCATTGGACATTGGTTTATTTTCTAACTTAATTTAGAAACCTCAGTAACATTATTTAGTTTTTCTTCATCTCCAGTTCCCTTATTTGTACGTTGGTGTGGAAGTTCTTTTCTTTCTTTTTTTATTTTTTTAGCGGACATCAACGATTTACAGAATAAGGTAAACCAATGAATAATGATAAAACGTGAAATAGAAAGAGGTAAGGTTGGCAATTGGCAGCTTTGTGACGATATTTTCAAAAGCTGGTTTGGCTATGAAGACGTTGTGAATGTTGGTTTGTTTCTAACGTGCTGACACTACAGGCCACAAGGAAATGATCCTGCAACTTCAGAAAGCGTGCCAAAATGGGGTCACTCTCACAACCATTGGTCATGCTCAATCTTCGGACGACTAGTGGAAGATTTTTGATTCGTCTTGCCCCAGGTTCTCTGGAAATGAGCGTGATGGGCTGCACACTTTATCTTGTTTGATCGGGCTCAAAATCCAACCTCATTTGGACGCGTTGCATGGATTTTATATGTAAAATTCAATACCAACGTATTTTTATTTTGGTTTCACGCCAAGATGCCCTCGCATGTATTCTTAAAACATATTGAGCTTGAGGTCTAGGCGTTGATTTCATCACTTAAGTTTCCAAGGAAAGCAGTGAACTGAATTTTACGTTCCTGCTTTTATTTTACCTTTTGGTTACGGGTTTACATTGTTTCATTGATTTTATTCTTGCACATTGTCGGTTTAATTTTCAATTCTTAGAACATTTATTTCTAAGACTACAATTTTTGAAAGAAATTGTTCGTTGTGAGTATCCTTTAACATGAATTATTAAAAGAGAGAAGGGTGTTGGGTAATGTTATACAGTACTGAAAATTTCATTTTTAGGGGTACAAAAGATATAATTTTACAAAATTTTGTAAGTTTTGAATTATATTTTATATTTTAATATTCACAATCTTAATCAGGTAATTAAAAGTTTTATTCTATTTGAAATTTGTCGAATGCTATATCAGACTAGAATGGATTATAACAAATTTATGGATTTCTTAGCCCTTGATTTATAAATATTCTCTGGCCAAACAATTATCAAAAAAATTAGATCAAGAGGACAAATTTAATTTCAGCATATATATATATATATTATTTTTAATCATTGTGAGAAGTAATTGATTAGAATAAGGAAATCATTTGTTCACTTGCAATTTAACGATTTGTTAACAAAGAATGTTTTTTTAATTCCCATATCGTGTAAAAACATGAAGTGATGTGAAGTCTTCCCTTTACGAACACGCCTTGCAATCTTCAAGCAAGATTAGACAAGGCCAGGTCGTTGGATCATAAGAATAGTTGGTGGGTATTCATAAATATCGCCACAACCAATGCAGCCCCACCCCTTTGTTGAGTCATGGTTGGAATGGAATTGTTACACCAAAACAGGGTCAGGACAAGACTACAAATGTCCCAAGACAAGAGAAGCCTCAGCTGCCCCCTGCATTTTGTATAAAAACCACAAGCAGGTATCTATTTCAACCTTATTAGGAGACTTCCAGGTTTGTAATCTTTCATTTCTCTGTTTCTGCATCTTCCCTGTTGTTTGTTCTTCAAGAAACCTGTAATCGTAAGTCTCTAACCAGCACAACCTTCATCAACATTCATTTGTCTTGGCATATCTTTTAGTTTTCTTCATTGTATGTGTTTGTTGTTTCCTTCCACAGTTATTGGCCAGATCATGTAAATAAAATCTAGTTCCTTTTAGTTTGAGAGGAAAAGCATTCAAAAATCAGAAATCAGCTTTGATTCCTTGTGATTTACAATTCATTATTAAAACTAATAACAAAATATGTGCTGCATTTACAGGTTAAATATGGGAGAGACAGACGACAAACAGAAGGATGATCATGAGGTCGAAAAGAAGGACAAAGAGAAGGAGGAGAAGCACGACGACGCAGAGAATAAGAAGGGTGAAAATGGAGAAGAAAAAACAAAAGACAAAAAGAAGAAGAAAGACAAGGAATCTAAAGATAAGGAGGATAAGGAAGATGGTGGAAAAGAGAAGAAGAAAAAGAACCCTGAAGATAAGACAGACCCTGCTAAACTAAGGGCTAAGCTTGAAAAGATTGACTCCAAGATTCAGGCCATGAACCAGAAGAAAGAAGAAATCCTCAAGCTCCTCCAAGAAGCTGAGAGCAATGCCACACAGACACAACCTAGTGGTTAATCCACTTATTTTCCAGGAACCAAGAAATGATAGTTTCCACCTAGGATCACTAGTATACTACCCATTTATTAGTACAATAAAAGCATTGCATACCTACTCTATGTAGCTGCACCACATCTGTGGCATCCGATCTGATTGAGCACTTAAGATGTAAGAGTTACATAATTAGTGTAAATAAAAGATCGATGGTCCTTTTGGAATCAAATGACTTCGCGTTTTAAATAAAGCAATTGATTTAACATACCAGCTATGACAACCAAATTGCTGCTAATTCGATGACTTAATATAGGGAATGAAGCCTGGTCCGGGACCAATGCATTAAGACGTATACCTTGAAGCAGAAGAACTTGCATTGATCACGAACCAAACTTTATTCCAAACGTCACAATCATCCTGTTTTTACCAAATTCTTCATCTCATCATTGAATTGTAATTCAGGTGGTACTGTTTCCCTCTCTACATCCCCACCACTCTAAAGGCTATACAAATGAAGGACCTTATTCACTAGCTTATATAGATGAACTATCTAAGATATCACTTGAAGGGAATCATTTTTAGCCTAGGTTCTATGCATTCCAACAGCAGTTTCTTCCTCGTCTTAATTGCCTGATTTGTGGGGAAAGTGACATTAACTGTATTAAACCAGAGCATTAACTTCTCTATGAAAGTACAAAGATTCATAGTATGTGCATGTTTGATGTTCATTGAACACGAGACCAATGAAATGGTGTAGCACTAGTGTCACCTTGATTAGAAAAGAGATCATTAAGAGGATGAAAATATTAGAGGTTAAATGATTAAGGTATTGAAGTTGGAATATTATCCGTCAGAGGGTTCAAGTCACAAAGTGCCGATGTGATAAGAAGATCGTCACAGGTAAGACAAAGCAAGATTGCCACTTATTTTTCTTGTTTCATCTTAAAATGTAGAAAGGGTCCACTTCAAAATTCGCAAGTTGAGATATCAGCGAAGGACTGGCTCGCCGCGGCGAGCTCCTCCAAAATTGGACCCGTTCCCAACATCTATGCAATTTCATACAAACACTTACGTTCTCATACATTCTATCACATACACAATCATTCTAACTATGAGATAATCACCTCCATTAACAACATAATTTCATGCCATTACAATTCGAAGAAATTTAACAAGTATTTTTAACATGGCACAATACATATCAAAGTTTAAATCCCAAATACATAAGGATGCTCCATGATGATATGCTTGGAAGCTAACCAAAAGTACTAACTTAATACAAAGGCTTCTAACTATCTTGGAGTTTCCGATGCCTTGCAAGGATCACGATCTTCTCGTTCTACACCTGAGGAGTGGGAGATAATAGGGTGAGCTGCGAAGCTCAATGGCTTATACATTTATAGCCATTGACAACGAGCTACACATTCAAGCATATATGTTTACAAGTATAGTAAGTCAACACTTAACAATTGATTCACATTCTTATAGCCATCAAAAGAATGTATCATGCAATTTCTATTTCACAACGTAACAATTCATTATGCATCATTTCTAACAAATCAATCATGCAATGCGCAACAAATGGCTCGAGAGTTCCGTGGAACAAAATGGATAAACCGAAGTTTATGCCGTGAACAAAACGAGTCTGATTTCTCACGATCCCGTGGCCTCAAGTGGGCATCCAGGACAAGGCTATACGTCGACGTGCATGTGACTAACAAAACGTTCCTCTCTTGCCCAAACAAAGAACATAGTCATTCGTTTCATGCTCAAAGCACTTTATCAAAGCTTTCATAACTTTTCATGATCATCAAGCTTCTTCATCTTTGCATTCAGAACATAATCACAATCACAATACATTATCAATAATTTCAAAGTCACACAAGCAAGCAAGATAAGTTGCCCATACACACAACAACCATAAATATATTACCCACTTAATATCGCTCGATAATCCAAGCTTACTGTTGTCCTTCTGCTTGCGATTGGATCAGGTCGGCCCTGTTTCCTATAACAAACCAAGTTCCCATTCAAACAACATTCAAAGGAAATTCAATAAGCTTTGAAAATCAAACGTGATAACACTAAAAATCTATACTCGACCTCCATCCAAATTTTCAGATCTTTAACGGCTAATTCCAAACTTCCTTTCTTCATAAAACTTATAGCCTTATGGCTTTAGTTCATAACGAATCAGAAACCACCTTATTTGGACATGTACTGCCACAGTTATGCCCAAAATACCAAAATACATTTGTGCTGAGAAACTAGGGCTCGCCACGGCGAAGGTTACGCTCGCCGCGGCGAATGGCCTGTGCGCGCCGCAACGTGCACAAGTACCGCGGCATGCACACTTGTGCGCACCGCGGCATACACACCCCTCGTACGCCGCAGCATGCACACCCTCACGCACCACGGCGTGCACACCCGTGCTCATGAACACGTCGCTACGTGCGAGCCCAGAAACGCCTCCGAACCTGATTTTTCCTACATTTTTCAACCACAATCCTCCCATTTCGTAAATGCAATACATCTAAACCTTAAATCATGTCCTAAGCTTCAGTAATAACTCATTGCAACCTTAAAATCATTCACAAACCCACCAAGATTGTTGGGCCTGGGCCCCGGATCCCCGATTCCCGAGATGACCCCTCGGGCCGAGCCCGCACCGAGCTCCCAAACCACGGACCAGATCCCAACATCCATACATATACATATTCTATTCATACAAACATACATACGTGCACATACATTCTACACATGCATTCCATCTATGAAATTAAACACCCCATAAAACTAAGGGGCTTCATGCCATTACAATTCGAAGGAAATTCAACAAATATTCCCAAATATAGCATAATACAAAATAAAATGT
>JANITW010000006.1:61477524-61488258 GCA_027564335.1 Erythroxylum williamsii
AAATGTTTAGAGTATAACTTTTGGTGTAGTGATCCAAATTAAATGATTTTGGTGGCGTTATGAAATTAAGACAATGAGGAAAAATTCTATAGAAGGAAATTTTAGCAAATTCCTTCAATTTTATGGTTAGAAAAATGTCCTAAAGTAAGCATATGTTAAAGAGAATTTTAGGGGCAAATTTGGAAGATTACTTAAAGTGTTAAGTTTTAAGGTTATTAGGTAAGGGCATGAAAGTCTTTCCTCAATCATTAAAGGGAAAGACATGGGCTATCATTTAAGAGGGAAAAAAAGACACAAAAATTAGAAGGAAAAAGAAAGAAGGAAAGAAAGGAGAAGAAGGGTTTTGGTGGAGAAGAGAAAGGGGAAAAGGGGAAAGCTTAGGGTTTCGACTTTGTGAGATTCCAAGAAGGATTTGGTTGTGGTTTCAAGAGAAAAATATGGAGGAGCACAAGAGCTTCCCATAGAGCTAAGAAAATTCAAAAATGGTGAAGATTAAGATAAGACATTAAATTTTGATTTGTAAATTTTGGAAATTTTTTGGTTTAGATACTTTGGAATCGGTATGAGTTTGTGTTTTCTAAGCTCAATTTTAGTGTTAATGCTTTATGTGATTATTTTGCCTTCTATTTCTCGTTACTTGATAGGGTGACCCTTCTTCCTTCCCACGTAAATTTTGTAGTCTTTGTTATAAAGTTACATATATATGACATCAAGTGCAACTAACCATTATACACTAAGGACTATGTCATAACTCCCTAATAGAATTACAATTGTGCTGGTTGTGAATGAAACTCCTTGCATGCACCATGTAAATCCTTGGTATTTGCTACATCAATTTATACGTAACTCCCTCTCACTAAGAAGTGAAACTCTATAATTCTTTCCACCTAATCAACTCTTCTTTTGGCTATCACTTCAATCATAAAATTATGCATGCTCTTGTTATCTATCAATTTATAAGGGCCTTTGAAAGTGGTAGCATATCACTCAAATTTATCTACATTCCTTGTTTGTGCCTCCTATCATTACCTAGAAAGAAATATTATTGATCGAAACTTTCTGCAAGCGCACAGAATCGTCCTAGTACCCGCACAGTGAATATTCTAAAGTCATCTCCCTCAAAGACCAATTCATTTACACGTCAAATTAACCTAACTAATTGCATTATATCGACAGAAAAGTGTAAAAATAATTGGAGTAGATTGATCAATTGAATTGCAAGAAATGAATAAGCAATCAGAAAATTGGTTTAATTAATGATTAAAACTAGGGGTAGGGATTCACTCAATTGAAAGGATGAGTTGCACAACATGGAATGGATTGAATGCAGGCTAAAAGAGCAGTGGCACTAAAAAAACTATATCCTTTCTCAAGGTATAAAGGAGCATTTAGTTAGAATTACCTATTTCTCAATGTAATATCTTTCTAACAAAACCTACTCAGCACAAGCTACTTTAAGCTCTCACCTTAGCCCAGGTTATCTGTAACTCTAAACTCAAGGTGTTCATCTTCCTAAAGCATGAAACATGGGTTACTCCTCAGCATACCCAATAATTCCTAAAAATGTATCTATGGAGATCAAGCATAGAAACATAATGAAGTGCAGGAAGATAAACAAAGCCTATAAATTCTCATTAACATTCAACCATCCATATTGCATCAAACTTCCCTCAATTAAGTTACATCCCTCACCCTAATTGAGGGTTAGTTCCCAAACATGGCAATAAACATCATACACAGTAAGAAGCTCAACATTAGAAGAGAGAGAGAGAGAAAGTAGCAGAAAAGTCAAAGAATGAAGTTTCAATCCTCTTGTAAAAATCCCCAAATTCCTCCTTCTTCCTCTTTTTCTGTGCCTCTCACTGTAGTCCTCTTCTCTTCCCCCCTTTAGGTCAACTCTCGTTCTATTTATATCTCCCCCCTTTTGTCTAGAAAAATTAACTTCTCCAACTAAGGGTCTGCTGTCGCCGCATGTCCGTTAAACGGACATGTGTGTCTGTTTAACGGACACTCTCAGGTCTGAGAGTTGCTGTTGCCGCTTCATGTCCGTTAAACGGACATGCGTGTCCATTTAACGGACACTCTCGGGTCTGGGAGTTTCTTTTTGCCATACGTGTCCGTTAAACGGACAGGGCCCTTCATGCGTTTGACCTTCCAAATGCTATAATTTCTTCTCGGAGTCTTCTCGGAAGTTGCAGAGCTCGGAATTCTCCTTACACTCGTCCTCAATTGGCTTGGGTCCGGCATCTCCAAGGTGAATTATGCCCTTATTTCCCAAAATCGAGCATTTGTACCTACAAAGTAATAAACTCGAAATGTGAGCGAATTTACTGAATAAAACTTCAATTCCAATCAAATAAAATAAGTCAAATTGAATCTAAATCATTCCTAACTCATCTACATAATTTGACTTATCAGTGCACGTGACTAACGAAATATTCCTCTCTCGCCCAAACAAAGCACATATTCATTCGTTTAATGCTCAATCATTTTATCAAAAGCTTTCATACTTTTCATCCATACGAAATGCCATAATGATTTTCAAGGCAATTCATAATCTCAATCACAACGCAATTTCGATAATATCAATACCACACACACACGTGCAAGCAAGCAAGATAATTTGCCCATACACACAACAACCATAAATATATTACCCACATAATATTGCTTGAGAATCCAAACTCACTGTTGTCCTTCCTTTTGCGATTGGATCAGGTCGGCTTGGTTTCCTATAACAAACCAAGTTCCCATTCAAACAACATTAGAAGGAAATGTTCAATAAGCTTCGAAAATTAAAAGTACTAACACTAAAAATCTATACTCAACTTCCATCTAAATTTTCGGATCTTTAGAGGCTAATTCCAAACTTTCTTTCTTCATAAAACTTGTAGCACTACGGCTCTAGTTCACAACAAATCAGAAATCACCTCATTTGGACATTTATAGCAAAATATATGCCCAAAAAACCAAAATACATCTGTGCTAAAAAACTGGGGCTCGCCGCGGTGAACGGCCCGTGCGCACCGCGGGGTGCACCCTTATGTGCACCGCGGCATGCACATTCGTGTGCACCGCAGCGTGCACACCTTCGCACGCCGCAGCGTGCTCATGAGCACGTCGCGACGTGCGAGTCCAAAAACGCCTCCGAACCTAATTTTTCCTACATTTTTCATCCACAATCCTTCCCTTTTGCAAATGCAACACATCTAAACCTTAAATTATGTCTTATACTTCATTTCTGACTCATTACAACCATAAAATCAGTCACAAAATCATCAACCCAAAGGATTCTAACCATTTTTCCCCTAAACTTCTAAACAACCAATTCCAACTCATGCAACCTATTTTAGGGTTGAATCTAACCAAAACAAGATGAAAAGAACTTCAACTTACCAGGAATTGCTTCAAACTTGTCGAAAACCTCTAGGAATAAAAAGCCTTATTTTCTCTTCTTCTTCCTCACCCACGACACTCTCCTTCCTTCTTCTCTTCACTCTTCTTTTCTTTTCCTTCTAATTTCTCACTTAAGTCTAAATGGGAGTATAAAGACCATAATACCCCTCCTTGTAAAGCCTTAGGCTCTCCAACTTAAGTGTTCTTCCTAAAATGCCCTCAAACATTTTTACCCTTTCATTCTCACTTACACCACATTATACTCACTTAATCTAAATTATCCACTAATACTCTCAATTTAATCAACCTAAACCATAAGTCACACAATTAACACAATTCATGCTTAATAACATCAATTAAAAATTAAAAAAAAATTTGGGGCCCAACATTTTTCAAGGCATGACATAAAACACATCATAATGCATTTTCCACATTCACCATAATTTAAATCCAATCAATTAAGCATATACACACACATATAAGCAAATTCCTCATTTACACAATAACCATAAACACATTACCCACCTAATTAGCTTACAAAATCCAAGTTCAATTATGCCTTTCCTCTTGCCCTTGGATAAGGTTTTCTTAGTTTTTTAAAACAAACCAAGTTCTCATTCAAAAAATATTCCATAAAATTTATGAAGCTTCAACAATCACAAAAATGATAAAATCAAGTTTAAACTAACCTACCCATAACTTATCTAGGTTAGAAAGACCAAAACGTAGTTTAAAAACCCTAGAAATCAAATGGGTCTCTTGAATCATCTTCTTTTTCCCTTCATTCCCAACACAAAACCAATTCTCTTTCTAACTCCTTTTGTTTTTCTAACAAGGCAAGAAGAAAAATGAAGCTTACCTTAAACAAATCTTCTTCCCACGATTTTCTTTTTCTTCCTTCCCTAGCTTCCACGATTTTCTTCTCTTCTTTCTTTCTTCTCTCACGTTTTTCTTCTCTTCTTTCTCTTCTTCCACGATGTTCTTCTCTTCTTCTTTTAATTCAAGACAACATTTTTGTTGTCTTTCCAATTTTACCCCTCATCAATTAATGAAATGCCCATTTGTCCCTTCTTTTGTCTTTATCTACTAACTCCTTTAATCTTCTTAAACACCATACCATACTTTAATTTAATCCTAATATTTCCATTCTAATTTTTGCAACCATATGTAATTAAAAACATTTATAAATAATCTTCATAAATTTCTAATTCAAGAATTCTCATTTTTCTTTACTCATGACTAATCACTAATAATTTCTCATTTAATAGTTCTAACTTTCAAGAAAAGTTCAGGGTCTAATAATTCACGTATGCATGTCACTCCAATTTCAATTTGTTTAACAGTTTACCAATATGACAATATCTAAGTTCTATACTGATTGTATTTTAGGTAAACCATTTCGTACTGGCAATTCATCTAGAAAACTTGTCTTTCATACTAAATCTAGCGACTCATTCACTGTATCCTCCATAAGTGTAGCTATAGCAAAAACGTTGTTGCAAGAAGGTGTGAAAAACCCAACACATAAGGGAAGAACTATCACTGTTTTAATTGGTGCCTTCGAACGTGCAAAGACCCTCCTCGAGAATCCAGACATCATGGACTCATTCACCTTTACTAACTCTTATGTCACTTAGAATCCAAAAACATAATTATATCATTGTCATTTATCAATGCAATCAATTGGACTCAGCTTTAAAGTTGATTCATTTTTGTATCTATAAGAATTTATTAAACAACCTCTTTACTAGCTAGGGGTCAAGTTGCGTACTATTAAGTGTGGATTGTCATTGTTCTTGTACTATGGTTGTAAGAATTGTTAACCTTCCATATATCATATAATTATATTGATACAATTATTAAATTTTGTATAACTAATTTTTGCACTATTACTAATTATTAATGATTAATTAATACTACAGTTTAACACTTAAAATTATGTTGTGTGTGCTTTTTCAATAACACGTTGTAAACATTCAAAACATATCTTAACCATGATAGATTGTAAAAATGTTAGTTTAATAATTTTGGAAAATGTGAACCCTTTGGTGACATTTTTGGCAAATGGTCACCAAATGTGTTGCAAATTATTGTGGAATCTTTGGTGACGTTTTTCAAAAATCGTCATTGAATGTGGACCTTTTCGTGACAATTTGCGGGTGAGGATTTCTAGAAATTGTCACTAAATGTCAACCATTTCGTGACGATTTGAGAAATCATCACTAACGCAACGTTTGGTTGATGTCTCCGTTGATGGAGACAGATAACAGGGACACAAAAGTTATGTGCCTGGCAGTATTTGCTTGTTGTCCCAATCTATTTTTGTTCCGACTCCAGAGCCTAGAAACATAAATTTTTTGTTCCTTCCAAGACTGTGGTACAAGATTTTTTATCCCGGGGACAGAAACAAATCCTATAAGCAACTTCCAAAAATACCCCTCCTCCCACATAAGCAATTTTTTTATTCTTAATTATATTATTAAACTCATCATCATCATCATCATGATTATTATTATTATTATTATTATTATTAATTTTGAACTTATTATTATTATTATTATTATTGTTGTTGTTGTTGTTGTTAATTTTATTATACGAATTATTATTATTATTATTATTATTATTATTATGATCATCATCATCATTATCATCATCATCATCATCATCATCATTATTATTATTATTATTGTTATTATTATTATTATACAAAATTAATTTTCTTATTATTATTTTTATTATCATTATTATTCATATTTAATTTTCTTATTATTATTGTGATTATTAAATTTCTTATTATTATTAATTTTCTTCCTCTTCCTCTTCTATTATTATTATTATATGAAATGAATTTCTTATTGTTATTGTTATTATTATTATTTGTTAACTTTTTTACTAATACAAATCATTCGTTTTAAGGTAATGAATGAATTACATATTTCCAATTATATTATATTGCAGAGTTATTTTAGTCATTGATACTATTTTTATGTTTTGTCAACTGTAACCAAACACATTTCTGTCCTCAAGACGGAAACAGTTTTATCTGTTTTGTCCATCACAATCAAACACCTCAATATCTCCAATTTTTGTTCTATTTTATCTCTAAATTTTTGTCTCGTTTCATCTCTACATATTAAAGACAGTAACTAAATACAGCGTAAATGTGGGCCATTTAGTGACGATTTTCAAAATTTGTCACCAAACGGTAACTTTTAGCGAAAATGTGAAAAACGTTGTTAAAAACACGTAGCTAAATGTCTACGAACCTTTGGTGGCGATTTCTCAAATTCGTCACTGCACATCTTTTTAGCAACGATTACCAATTGTGCCATTTGGTGACGATTTTGGAAATTAATCACCAAATGTTTACTAAATTATGGTGCAATTTCTTAAAAGTGTCACCAAAAATTTATTTACCGACAAACATAAAAAGTTGTCACCCAATGTAGACCATTTTGTGATGATTTTTGGCATTTGTCATTAAATGTTCACCATTTGAGGACGTTTTATGTTGATCTTTTTGTGATGCTTTTGTAATTAGTTGTTAAATGGTTAATTTTAAGGATGATTTTAAAAAAGTCACAATATGGTCAATTATAGCGACGAGTTTTGGAACGACGAGTTTTGGAACGTCGCTAAAAAAGACCTAACTAAATGTCTACTTTGCTGCAATGGCGAGTAGGCAGGTTCATCTAATGTTAAATATTGTCATCCACGTCTTTCCTTTGACATTTTTAAGTATCATTTTTTAAATGCTGATGATGTGTAATCATATTTTTGTATGGCTTTAATGAGCCAACTAACAATGTTGAAGGGTTCTTGGAAATTTCATTTGATACAAATTACGGGTGTACGTCAGGAAGCTTCCTCTTGACCTTTATCCAATTGCCAAAGTATTTTATTGCCCTCAGGTGGAGCCAGAAAGTTTTGAGATTGCCTTTTCATTTGTTGACATTAATGAGCAAGTTTCCAGGCTTACACTTTGATCTCGGCAAGAAAGCCAGAGGTCGTGCATTCTGCTCTTTGCCTCTACTCTCTTCTTACGTTGTTGCTTTTCTTCATATAATCTTTTCTCTTTTATTTATAGATCTGCTCTACAAAGACTATGCTACTCGACCACCAACTTATTTTCGCTACCAGTACGTCAAGTGGAACTTTGATCTATCATGCGAATGTAAGTTAAATCCTCTTTATCATTTATGATAGTGTAAGATTGGCATTTGGATATAAAAAGGTATTTCAAACGTCTGTAGATTTATCAACAAAAAGCATCTGTAAATTGAAAGAGAGTTGCTACATTTAGTTGATATTCAAAGATTCCACATTCTAGCTTTTCTATAGGAAAGTTGCCGAGTAATTTAAGAATGTCGCTTCTTTAGTGCTGATCTTTCCCTTCGTCTTTCGTACTTGACCCAAAACACGAAAATATCGGGCGCTGCATAGATTTGAAATAATGGCGTGACCGTCTTCTACAGACTTAGCAGTGGATTTGAATGAATTGCATTTTTGTTTTCACTGCTTTTACAGCTCCAGAGATTTTCCCAGGACTCACAACACTCTTCAGATTCACAATTCCTGATTCTGCCAAGGTGAGAGAATTTCTGGTAGACTAGTAAGCGATACCCTTGAAATGTACTCCACTGTCCACTCACAATGCATCAGATTATGATTTTAAAACACCAAATTACTTATTCTGTAATTGCAAGAACAGGTGGAACTCCGATTCCTGCAAGAAAATTCTGGGATTACGGCAGGAGTTGGGGTGAAGGCACATGAGCAAGGATCTTTTAATGGTACTGTTTATAATCCTGTTGTGAACTTGTCTAGTGTGATTGGAAGCACTTCTTTTTCCGTCAGAACTGGCTTTGCCTTCGACGTATCAACAAGAACATTCGACGATATCAGTGCTGGTTTAAGCTTCAATAGCAACTTCTTTATCACTTCTTTGAACTTGTAAGCAGAACCCAATGAGCATTTGAGGCTACCCTTGAAGGTTTACCTTAACATGACGATTAACAATAAATGCAGGGATGACAAACTTGAAAGTCTAAAGGCTTACTTCTACCACGAGTTCGACCCCCTCACAAGGACTGCCATTGCAGCGGAGTTGAAGCAAGTTTTGTCGACAAACGCGACAACTTTGCTTACAATCGGCGGGCAGTATGCACTGTTCCCGTTTTCTTTGATAAAGGCTCGTATCAACTCAGAGGCCAAAGTTAGTGCATTTATCCAGTTCCAACTATGGCAAAAGCTGCTCTTGGGCATCAGTGGAGAGGTAGACTTCAGAGCCACAAATAAGATGTCCAAGCTAGGAATTTCGATTGCGGCCAGCCCCTAGCAAGAGCCTAAAGCAGACTAACAGGGAAACCATTTAGTCATATTGCATGCAAATTTTTAGCTCCAGTCACCCAGAGTGGAGATTTTACTTGCGAGTATTAATTATAAATAGAAAATAGTGGGAAACGGAAAATGTGAGGCAAGGTAGGAACCGCGGCAATTTTCTCTCCGAACTATTTAGTATTGGTCCAAGGCAGCCTACTTCTATGTCATAAAGTCTACATAAATTTGTTAATTTCCCTGCACTTGCATGTTCAGGTCGGACGAATTCTGAAATACTAAAACATTGAAAATACGATCACGTAAAGAAACAATTAATGAAAAAACAAAAAAAAAAAGTGACGCATAGCTCTAACAGTAGGACGCATTAGGGTCCTAGTGCTAATTGGCATGTGTTAACTTAAAATTTATTATTAATTACTTTAATTTTAATTTGAGTTGCTACATACAATTCAGCTACGAGTCTATGTATTCATAATACCATTTAACAAAAAAATTTGACAAGTAGAAATCAGAATGTTCTTTCTTCTGGTTATGGCATCTCAAAATACACCTAAAAAATACTTCAACAAGGATTTGGGTCCAACGAAGAAGCACTTTGGTTCTGTCGGATTTTGGTAGGGTTGGGCGTTGCTGATTGGATCCATGAGATTGGCTGATTCTGGGTCAAAGATACCTGCAAAACAATAAAAGCACGCCGGGAGTTGATTTCTGATAGGTCCCTCCGACGCTCAAGTCAACTTTTTGTGAGAGCTTTTGGTGGCTGGTAAGTAAAGAAAAATAGGGTTATTAGAATCGTACTTTTTTTATGATGAGGTCATGAATTTATATGGCTAATACCTTTAGGAATTAGGTTAACCCTTAAAGGATGGGCCGATCGGCCCATGCGCCGTTCTGAGTCTGAGCTTGGGCCTAGCACAACCGACCCAACCATAAGCTCCCTACTCCTCGAGTCTGACCAAGGAGAAGAGTCAAAGGAGTACTCAAGGATCGTGTAGCTCGTCCATAGGACAACTCGTGATAGGCCCGATCGGTCGGACATTAATGATTAGTGTATGACAGCTCGTGATAGGCCCAATCGGTCAGACATCAACGCCTAGTGCATGACAGCTCGTGATAGGATCGGTCGGTTGAACGTCGATGCATAGCGCATGAAGGCATTTGATTTAATCATTACTAAAGGCACGTGTCCTCTGACATGTTTTTTCAAAATTTAAAACGAATCGTCTTTGTAACCGTTGTGTAACTGTCGTATACGTCCTTTCAACTGCTGCGCTGCTATGAGTAACTGGTAACCCTAATTTGCACGGCTCAGATTTTGCCGCGCGTCCCACTTCTATCAACACACCTACTCAGTATCTTTGTTATAAATGCCCGGAATTGACACATTTGCTTCACTTTCTGTGTGTTCGATTCTTCAATCTTTGCTTCCTTTCTTCATCTCCCTGTTCGCAGCCATCAGAATTTCCCTTTTTCACCGTTACCAAAATCCCTAACTCTAGTCACTAAACTAGATACGTCATTCTTCCTTTCTTCGTACTGTAAGTTTGATTTTCAGTAACCATGTCGTCGACTAGCTCTAGAAACGAACTTAGGAACGAATCTAGCTCTCCCTCTCCTTCTTTGTCGCCCCCTCGCCAGCCTTAGCCACGGGCATCCCCGAGCCTTAGCGGGGAAGTAGGTATGGTTCTGAGGGAGCTCCATTAGGAGTTGGCCGTCGAGAGAGCTTTACAAGTTGTTAGGTTGCTGGAGATAGCGACGGAAGCAGCGGAGGTGCCAGAGGCCGGCGGAAATGAAACGTCGGAGTCAAGGGAGAATGAGGAAATCGGGGCGAGCGCCAGGAAGGATGGGCAAATTGTTGAAAAGCCACCGAGCAACCCTTCGACGATGACCGAAAGGGAGCTGAATCGATCGATCATTAAGCATAATATCCCTTCGTCTTGGGGACCTAGGCTGGCTGGCAAGAGCGAAAGGATTCACAGCAGTGGGGGCGGCTATTTT
>JANITW010000006.1:61514000-61525779 GCA_027564335.1 Erythroxylum williamsii
TATATATAGCTCATTCGAGCTTTGCTTTTCTCATTCAATCAGAGAGAGCATTCTTTGTATTCTTTTGAGGGAAAGTATATAAAATTGGTTTTATACCGTATCTCTGTGCGTTTTTGTTGCCTTTGTTCTTATTGTTCTTTTAAGTATTGATTCTTCGAGTGTGTGCCAGGTAAACACTTCACGGGTGAGGGAAAGGCTGAGTCTTTTCTTTAACGGATCTAAGCGGGACGCCGTACAAAGGCTGTAAGCGAAAAACTTTGGTGAAAGTTTGAGTTTCTAAAATACCTTTGTAATAATAACCATATCTAGAAACATGTTTTTAGTGGAATATAAATTCTAAGAGGAGCGTACAAATTTAGTGGAATATAAATTTGAACGAGGAATGGTGAAGCCTCCTCTCTTTGGTATGATAATTAGTGTGAGGTAAGTCTTTTAGATCTTCATCCCTCTTATTTAAGTATCAAACATTGATTCCCTGACAATGCTAAGTTATAATTTGTAATCAAAGACAATTACTGGCTTTGTCCTAGAAGAGTGAATTAAACTTTAAAGTGTTCCTCCTACCTTACAAGCCTTGTTTTAAGACTAAGGATAAATTCATTTGGTTGTTACACCCTCGAGCTTCTTCGCTAATAAATATTGTCAACAATTGTTTATTTTCTCTTTACTCAGTTTGACTTAGAGCAATTTAGTGTGGAATAAATACCAATTTCCCAAAGTATCCTTTATTTTATGGCTAGCCATTCTCTACAACAAAGAACAAACTTCATGGAATTCTAAACTTGGACTTAAACTACTACTTCTGCTATCAACACCTAGAATCACTCTCATATCTATATTTCTAGTGCTATTTCACTAAGGAAGTCTTGATTTACATTCAACATTCTTGGGAAGCTCATTATGGTGTTATTGACTAGGAAATTATAATCTATTGGATCTGTCATCTTAACTTCAAGTATAAGGATGATAATCACTTATTAATGATAACATTTGGCTACACAATCCACTCAATTTGATATAAGAGAACTCTAGATTCTTCATAACTCCATTATAGAAATCTAGGCTCTAAAACTGAGGACGTTTACATGGATAAGGGAAACCTCACCCACAAAAGCTAGGAAGTTCAACCTATCTCATCATATAAAACTTAAATTAAACCTATGATGTTGTCTCTTCCTGATTGGTCATTGATTTATCTAGATTTTGAAGGGATATAAGCCCTTATTATAACGCCTTACTCTTTTGCTTTTTCATTTGATATATTTGGATAGCCTTTATCTTAGTAACACATTATTTTAATTTTAAAATATATTATTATTACATGCACCCTTATTAGTCCTATTTTTAATATTATAAACTAAACTATTTAACATATATATAATAGCATACATTCTCCTATTGCATCTATGGGAATTCCAAAAATTCCTTATCTTAAAAAAGAAATTAAGGATGTTCTTAATGAAAAAATTATAGCCATATGTGTTGTGGATATTAATGGTTTCATGTTAAGTTAAAATAAAAGATCATTTTCTATAGTTTTAAAATTTGAATCTAGGATTATATGATCAATATTTGTCACATTCTACATTGAGGATGACTTTAGATGATTCAGGGATAACTAATTCAAAAGAGTGTAATGGTTATAAAAGAAATAAAAGATGCCATTCAATTGGAAACTTTAATTTGATGGAATGAAAAATGGTAGTTAAAGTGACAATAAAGGCAATAAGAGTCGAATTTTACTTTAGACTATGTTTTCCTTATTAGATAGGAAGTAACAATAAGCTAGATACGTTATCCTAGTTATTATCCTAGATATATTTACTTAAGTTTATAAAAGAATCAAAGAATCCTTCACTTTACTTTTATTAAGTTTTAATAACCTTTTTTATATATGTGTATTTAACTCTTCAATAAATAACACCCAAAATTTTCTTTATAAACTTAATTTTTAATTAGAAGGTGTGATGATCTTAGATTTTTAAGCTCTGTAAGTGATTTATAGTTTTTCACCCTCCATTACTTATCTTCTTTATGAAAATTTTTACACTGTTAACCTAAATTCCTAGTAACCAAAATCTGAAAATTGTGGCTATACGAAACCTATAATTTTAGCCATATTAAACCTAAAAGTCTATATATATTAAACCGAAAATTCCTGCAACCTAAACAAATATTAGTCGTTAGATTTTATAAATTTTATGGGTTCTAACTACTAGTTTGATATATATTTTACTCATCCTACATTAGAACCCTTTCGAAAACATTTTTAAGTCATCAATTTTCAATCCTTCAAAAAAATTTAAAAGCATTAAACAATATTTGGTAAAAAAATAATTCAATATTATTTCAAAGGTTTCTAAGGTTTGTTTGAAAATAAAGAAGTTTTCTTTTAAAGTTTAAAAAAATTTCTTGATTATGAAAAGATTTATACATCATGTCCTTTATATAAATGATCATGTAATAATTAACATTTAATTCATTAAAATGACTAAGATAAGGTTAGAAGAAAGATTACAATGGTTGTGACTTATGAAAAATGCTCCAATCTTTCTTGTTCTTAGTCCACTTTACTTAGAATTTCTATGAAGTTCTTGTATGTGCTACACTTTGATTATTTTCTTCATTTTTTTAATTTACATAATTCATTCAATTAATTGCTTTACTCATTTTACATTTCTATTGAATTAGATATTTAATATATTTCTTGAATGTTTAACAAATTACCTTACTAGTATCACCAAATATAAAAATATTAGAAGTAACATGTTTTATTAATCAATTAGACATAATAAACTCAATCCTTATGATTAATTTCAATTAGAATAATGTCTCTTAATATAAGACTTCATAGATCCAACTTTAAGTCTTTCATCCTCACAACTCGCTTAGATTCTCACGACATCAATGATGTCTTTACAACATCTTAAACACAATTTTCATGCATACTATTGTTACATGTCACATACTACACAAAACCACACTCACCATTATGATTTAATCTCCTAAATCCCATCAATAAACAAAAAAGTTGTCAAATGTTAATGTAACCCTTAGATTTTGGACAAAATTTTATCAATTCTAAAGATGGCAATGGCCCATCTAATACCTTATTAAAGCTTATTTGACTTTTTGTAAATGATCATCTTTAGTTTTATTTGAAAAGATAATGATATAATCAATATAAGCTAAAGAAGCATCTTGATCTTAGCCTAATGCCTAATCAGACTCTAAGTTGTACGACCTAAAGCCTAATCAAACTCGAATCATGTTGATAGCCCTAAAATGATGTTTTTGTGTGTGTAAATGACTAGAACGATGTTATTTTGCCTTAAGTATTTTTAACCTACAGACTAATACAATGTCATTTTAGATAGTTGATTTCCTAACTCAAGCCTAATTCTAAATTAGATCAACATATATACCTAACCTGTTGACTTTGGTCGAGACTATGTGTGCTAAATCAAATCATGTATAATATAATAAATTATATAAATCAACAATTAACATGATAAAACAATCAATCAAACAATTTTAGAAAGCCCTGTTAAGTGTATACAATTTTTCTCTCATATTATTGTACCTTAAATTTCTTTTTTAAAATGTTATATAGATCCATTGGAATTATGTTTCTTTTCTTTTGATATGTCTCACACGCCTTCCCCATCACCATTCTCTTGCTTTTATGTTTTATTTTACATTAAAAAAATACGACTACAGCCTTTGAATATTATTTCTACAGCCAAAATTTGAATATATTAGTCAATATTCTGAATTTGCCTGACATTGTTTGACTAATTAATATTAGTTAAGATATATATTAATCAATGTCTCTATAACTTTTTCGATGAACTTTCAAAACGAAATCTTAAATGCTTATACATAGTCAACTATTCAAAGTATAGCAAACTCATTAATATATTAAAATGATACTAAAATTTCCACATTTTACGTACGTAAATCCACAAATAACTTCGTATGTATCTAAGAACAACTTGCATAAGCACCGCCAACTCTTTCTTCTTTTTCCTTTTTACAATCCTTTCTTCCTTTTTATTTTTCCTTTTTTCACTCAATGAATTGATCTAAATTATTTTTACGTAAAGATGGGATAGCGTTCAGTGGGACAAGTTGAGGCCACTTGTTCACTAGTTGTTGAGGTTCACTGGTTTGTACTTGTAGCGAGTGGCCCAGTAAAGGTAATGCAAGAAGTTTAGTCCACTTAATATGCACATCAACCAGTAGAATCTCTCCAGGTGATAGTGATTCAAGTTGCTACCAGATAACCAAGGAACGAGTCGATATGCACCAGTGACAGTGTTAACTATGGACACTATCACAGAGCTGAGATAGTATCCCATGGCCAGAGACGCCCATGAAAAGGATGTGGCCAAAGATCTCATGCTTAATGGAGCCTCTGTGAAGAAGAACTCCATCATGCCAGCTAACGTGAAAAGATCAGCTGATCCCAGAAACAAGTACTGTAAAGCTATCCAAAGAAATGTGATTGGTAGAGGTTTAGCTGAATTTACTAGTCCGGCTTGTTCTGCCACTCTCTTTCGCTTGATTTCCGCCAAAGCAGCCACTGCCATTGCCACTATAGATAGGATCAGTCCTGTTCCTATTCTCTGCAGATGACTGATTCCGTTTTCGGATTTTCTCAGCTTTCTAGCGAAAGGAATGATAATATGGTTGTAGACTGGTGCTAGGATCATGATGAAGATGACCGGGAAGACAGGTAGAGAAGCTGGTGGCACTTTAAAAGAGCCAAGCTTTGTGTTCATGGTCGATGCTTGTTGAACAGAAAAGGTAGAGAGTTGTGCAAGGCAACAATTTAGCATTATGGTAGACATGAAGATGGGCAGTATCTTAAGTACTACCTTAACCTCTTCTACCTCCTTCATCGTGCATTGCAGCTTTGGATGAACTGCGTTTTGTATCACTGCTCTGTCAAGGAAGTTGAGATTTCCCACTGGATGTTCACTTGCTGCCATTATTCTAGTATCACCGTCCTCACACTTGTTGCTAGTTTCGGTCGTTTGAGGTGTGCTTGTGTCCCCGATCATGACCATATTGTCAGAATTCCTGGCTTTGTAGGTTTTGTATATGGATGCAGAAAGAACCTGTGGATCGAAATTGGGAAGTATTATTTTGGGGAAACTCTTGCCTTTAAATTTCACATGATTATATAGGCGTGCAATTGACATATTTTACCTTCAACACGGTTGTGAGTGGGCTTCCTGCAGGACTTTTGGTTCTGTAATTTGGGGAGCCAAGTAAGAAGATAGGAATTGAAAGAAGTATTGTTGCAGTGGAAATCCCAAAACCCCATTGCCAGCCTTTGTTATCTTCTATCCATACCACGAATGTTACTGCAACTAGAGCACCGCAAGAGAGACAGAACACGTAGTAATTGAAGAATGCTGATCTCTGCTTTCTTCCTCTTGGTGTAGTCTCATCAAACTGCTCTGCACCATGTGGAGGAAGTGAACCTTTTATGCCGCCAACACCCAATGCCACCAGATACAGGCCTCCAAACAACATTGCTGCTTCTCTGCTACTAACTCCCTTGCACGAAATCCTGGCCTTTTCCCCCAATACGCATGGTGGTGGCTTAAGTGACGGCACCAGTGCTTGGACTGTAAGAACCAACAAGCCCTATTCATTGGTGAAGAAGGATTAGTCAGTGAAAGTTGGATTAACTTTTCGCATTTGTAATCACTATCACTCCTTAAGATGGTTGCAGAAATATCTTTGCCAGTGTACCTCTTCATCTTTTTTCGTCTTTCCTTCTGGATAGGTCGTTTTGTTATTTCCTTGTCGAAAGGGAACTCTAAGTTCTCAGAAATTCTGGTAGGTTTTGATATTAGCTGAGGGCCTATCTGAGTGGGGACATTGTTTGTTTGCTATAGAACCATAGGCACATGTCTGGATGTGGACAAATCATTTTATGGTTTTGTCTTTCTTCCCACTCTTGAGTATGGTGCACTTTGGTGCCTACCCTGATATTATTTTCTAAAGGGTTGTGCAACTTGCACTATTTATGAAATTGTGGCCACTATATCTTGATAATCATAATTGACATTTATTGTGCTTAAGGCGGCTGTTCTTCCGGTACAACTAAAATAGAATAAAATGACAGGTAAGTGATCAAATACTTTTTAGTGATCTTACCAGAAATTCGATTGCAGCACTTATCAAATAGATAGAATAGGTAGTAAAATAAGCATCTGCTAGAAAGCCACCAAGTACTGCAAGAAGAAAAGCCGTGCCCATGAAGTTGGTGACAATGTTGGCAGAGGTGGATGGAGAAAAGTGCATAAACTTGGAGAGGTACAGAACAAGGTTACTTGCATTGGCGAGGAATGCGAGATTCTCCAACACCTCCACAACTAAGGTTTCAAGCATCACAAGAGTTTAAGTCATATATTTTTAAACTGTCACAACACAAGCTTCTGAACCATAGCTTGCATACTAACAATTTGTACAAAAATCAGTATCAGAAGAAAATTTGTTTTCAAGTAAGGTACCTACCCAAGACAAAGGAGGCAGCAAGTGTTCCACCATGGCGACCTCTTTGCGCAGGTCTATTCCTCCAGTCTACGTAGCCTTCCCATGTTCTTAACGTACATTCTTTGTCCTAAAATGATGATCCAAAGAATTCGGCTACTGTTTCAACCAAGTAATGAAGCAAAGGCAATATTAGAAAAAGGGGGGGCGAAACCTTACCATCTTATTTAAATTCCTCCCTTTCTGGTGCCTTGTGTTTGTTTTCTGTCTTGTAAAACTTAGTTGCAAAGAATTCTTGGTTAGAAGGGAATGCCTGTATCCGAGTTATTTATAAAGGATAGTTGTACAGTAGTCCAAGCCAAAGGGAAAGGTCTAGACTTTATAAAAACGACTAGTCATCATCTTCTTTTGCCGTGTAAACAACGACGCTTTCTACTACGTGAAAAGAAAACGACCTCTGCAGGTTCTTGAGCCTTACTATGAAGCATGGTTAGTAAGATTTGATCAATAAGTGAGGAGTCCAAAAACTCCAATCTCATTAACTCATTGTATTGGGCGTAAAAACTTATGCATTCATTGTTCTGAAACTAAATTACTGGGTTGAAGAGGATTTCTACAATGGATTTGTAGATAGCCAGAACTATATATTATCATTGAGATAAAATTTGACTACATCCGCAACTGAGATGAGATACAAACTTAATTAACCACCAACTCTGATGGTAAAGTTAGAGCATGACTTTCAGGTATGTCCCACGCACCCGATCACCGCCCTAGTAGTGCTATGACCACCACTTTGTGTCCTGAACCTAATCGGACAAGACCAATGTTTGTCTAATTCCTACGTCTGTCTATCATCCTACGCTCATTTCTTCTTATTCTTAAAAGCATTCATTGTTCAAGTATACCTGTCACAAGAACTTATTCCTAAACTTGGATCTGACGGCAAGAATTTCACTTTGGCATCTCTCTTCAAGTTGGAGTTTTGAGTTGTTTCTTCTTACAACTAGACTCATCCTAGTGTCATTGCCTAATTCGTTTTCATTTGCACCAGGTAAAGTCAGCTTCATTACTGGGCTACCTGTAATTCCTTCATCTCTTTATCATTACAATGTGTGGATGCAAATCTCCAGATATCGTTGGGTGCGTGGTCAGAGATCTCCAAACTGGGTGGTCAGGAGCCTTTGGTCCTCCCAGTTCCATCTGCAGCACATCATTATCAAACAACAGTAACTTCCAATCGTGTACTTCTATTACTTTGCCTTCTGCTTTCCCAACGTTCAAAAAGTTGCAACTTTTTGTCTTATTAGAGATCTGAAGGCAAATCTTGAAAAGGATTGTAGGTTATAAACTCAGTTTTATATCAAGTTACAATCTTCTTCTTTATGCAAGTTGGTTCTGAGCCTGTTATCTGTAACATCACACGCTTCAAGTTAACATCACATGAGCATACGATTACATTGTTCCGTAGTATGTTGGCCTTTGAACCAACCAATAGGCTTGTGATTCACTGATACTTAAAAGGTATAAGGCCTTCTTAATTGTTAGTTGACAAAAAAAACACAACTTTCTAAAAAGATCAACTAAATAACACAGGTCGTTTGTGATGACCATGTATTCACACAATTCCAGAGACTTACATGGTTTCTATACAATCGTGTAAATTAAGGACATAGGTGTGTTGCACCTTACATGATCATGTCTCTTCCAAAAGAGCTTCATCTACTCGTTCGTCATTCCTACAAACTATAAAGGCTTCAACAAGCATCCAAAGTCTCAAAATAAGATTGGAAATTGGGCAATCTCATCCTCCAGCCTAATTATGGGTAAGACATGTTATGAAAGGCATCTCAATAAGCTTACTACAAAGCTCATGCTTGCTTTTAGAAACCACTTTAGTTAATATATTAGCATCATTCAAGCCTATATGAATCTTCTTCAACATCAATTGTTGCTCCTCAATCACATACCTCAACCAATGATATCTGACATCTATGTGTTTTGTATGAAAATGATACATGGTGTTTTTGCTCATGTCAATAACACTTTGACTATCACAAAATATTACATAGTCTTTTAGCTTCACATTTAACTCTTAAAGGAATCTTTTAGACAAAGCATTTCCTTATAAGCATCCACTGCAACTACATATTCTGCTTCTGTTACAGATAAAGTCACACATTTTTCTAGCTTAGATTTCTAAAATATAGCTCCTCCTATAAACTTGAACAAAAAAACTGATGTATATTTTCTTCCATCAAGATCTCTAGTCATATATGCTTGTATTTAACCTTCTAGAATTAGCTCCCTATTACCAAAACACAAACTCCATTTTGACCTCACAAGCATCTCAAAATTCATTTTACTGCTTCCCACTGAACCTTTCCTAGATTAAATAAGAATCTACTCACTAACCCAACAGTCTGTGCAATATTAACCTTATACATACCATTACATACGTCAAAGACCCTACTGTAGGTAAGTATGGAATAGAAAGCATACAATCTTTCTCCTTTTCTATTGAGGGACATACACGCTTGCTCAACTTGAAGTAAGGTAACAATGGCGTGCTAACTAGCTTAGTATGTTTCATATTGAACTTTTCTAGCACCCATTCAATATACCTTTCTTGTGACAGCAGTAATTTTCTACTCTTCATGTTCCAATTTATCTCCATGCCTAGAACCGATTTTGCATATCCCAAATATTTCATATTAAAAGATTTCGACAAATCCTCCTTCAAATTTTAGATTCTTTTAACATCTTGACTCACAATTAGTGTATCATTAGCATTTTAGAAGAAGAATGATGAAGTTATTACCTGTGAACATTTTGAAATACACGTACGCATTGGCATAAGTTCACTTGTATCCATAATCAATCTTAAAAGAATACCTCTGATGCCACTACCTTGGAGCTTGTTTCAACTTATATAAGCTTTTCTTCAACTTATAGGCCAATTTTGAAGTGAATCACACGTTAGTATATGATATATAAAGTGCACAAGAAGGAGGGGTTGAATTGTGTATTCGGATTTTTTCTAATACAATCCCTTTTTAAAAATTTGCTTTATCAAAATGATTGACAAACAATATTATGAAGTATTTATATCAGAATAGAAACAGGAGTTAAAAGTTGAGAGAGAATCGACACAACAATTCTATACTAGTTCACCCCAAATTGTGAGTTACGTCCAGTGCTCAGAATCCCTTATAAGATTTCACTATACTTCACAACAGTACAATTATTCTTTTCACCGAGTCTCTTCAGGTCTCATACAACAAGTATTCTTTTTCTCACTTAGCCTCTTCAAGCTCTCAGCTATTCTTCTTTCTTACAGAAAAATATTGCGAGCTTTGTTACAGAAAATATAGCTCTCATGTTTTCACACAAATACAGTGTTTAGCTTTTGAATATCACTAAGAAAAAAATTACTAACTTTTTCACTCTTCGACTTCGACTCATATTTATAGTCTTCGTCTTCAACTGCTTCTTAATAACTGCTTCTTTCTTCTTGATTCTTGATCTTTAAAGAAACTGTTATTCAGTTGAGTTCTGTAACTAACTCAAACTGATTTGATTCTTCGTCTTCAACTCCTTTGTCTCATTTTTGTTTCGCTTCTGTCTCATTTTGCTTCCGTCTCATTTTGCTTTGGCTTCAGTCTCATTTTGCTTCACTTCCGTCTCATTTTGCTTCCATCTCATTTTGCTTCGCTTCCATCTTATTTTGCTTCGCTTCTGTCTTATTTTGTTTCTGTCTCATTTTGGTTTCCGTCTCATTTTTCTTTTGCTTCCGTCTCATTTTGCTTTTGCTTCCGTCTCACTTTGCTTTTGCTTCCATCTCACTTTCCTTTTGCTTCCGTTTCACTTTGCTTTTGCTTCCGTCTCACTTTACTTTTGCTTCATCATTATTTGGTTTTCATCAAAACTAATCATAGTCATTTTGACTTAACAATCTCCCCATTTTTTATGATAACAAATAATCATAGAAAAAAATTTATCTCCCATCTTCTGTTGTGTTCTCCTTTTCTTTTATTCTTCTCCCCCTATCTTTGTCATTTCTTCTTCTTCTTTTCCTTTCCCCCCTATTTGTTATTGATCAAAAAGAATCATGATCGCAGATGCTTCATAACTTCAAAAAACATTTTTCTCATTTCAATGCGAAGTGACTTGATATCTTGTCAAATATCCGCTACTTCTTTATGCAAGTCACCCATAGAAGCACACAGATAATCAACCTTCTCTTCAATATCTTCATCTGGCTTCTATTGTACGACTTCAACACCAACAGTCATAGTATATGAATTTGAAGATGTAACATCTGGTTCAATTATTGTAATGGTAGGAGGTTGAACTTATAGGTTAGGTTTTGAAAGATCAAGATCATCAGGGCCGGTTAGTCTTGAAACTTGTCTTCCCAATAGGTGTAGAACATCACCAAATGAAGACACAATTGATAAAGGTCTAATGTGCATAATGAGATGCACAAGGAACTGTACTGAGTAGCTTTGGTCTCTAAATTTAATGAATCTGTATAGCCCTTCTGAAAGTCTTCCACCTACTTGAAAAGAATCTTCAGTGGTTTGCTGACCACACTTACTTCCTGACATTGTTGAAATGAAATGGGAAACATACGTTCCAGTCTGCTGGACTACATGACATGCTTCATCAATGTTTCTCACTTCAAATTCAATCTGTTCATCTATCAGATCATTTATCCTTTCAGGATATGTTTTCTTCTTCTCTTTATCCTCATTGCGAACAATGAAAGGTCGAGGTTGAATATCAGGCACAACCTTGATCACAGTTTTCCTTGTTATTGGAAAAATAGTGTACTTCTGTTTTGTCACTTGTATGGGGTATGTTCTGGTTCCTTTATCCTTCAGAACATTATACATACTTTTCTCGTCCTCATTCAACAGATGTTTGGTACTACTATTTACCAGTATAGGTTGAAATTGTACCTTGACTGACCTTTTTGGGATTTCTATAATTATTATTGAATTGCTTCTCCTGACAGGTTGAATTTCTTCAATAATCTTGACTCTCAAGTCTTCTTTTCTTAACAGTCGAGAAGTATTGACTTGTGCTAGACTGCGTTCCACTGTCTTCTTCTTCTTCTGAACAACAGTAGGAGTGCTCTTTCCAGTACTGATTTTCTCCTTTTTATTCTCTTTAATCAGTCTGGAAAACTGCTGAGGTTGAGGTTTTACTTTCTCAAACTCCAATTTCTTCCTTATTTCAGTCACTTTAGCCAATTTTGGTGATT
>JANITW010000006.1:61525879-61536643 GCA_027564335.1 Erythroxylum williamsii
GGAAGTTCCAACTCATACGCTATAGATCCGATATGATGTAAAACTTTGTAAGCTTCGAAATATCGAGGAGCAAGTTTCTTGTACCTTCGTTTAGCTAAAGATTTCTGTCAGTATGGACGTACTTGTAAGAAAACTGAGTCGCCCTCGTTGTAAGTGAGATCCCTTCGTTTGATGTCAGCTTGAGCCTTCATGTGAAATTGAGCTTTTATAAAGTTATCTTTAAGAATCTTTAACATATCATCCTGTTGCAAAAATTGGGTCTCTAATTCTGCATTTGGAGTTTCTTCTGAGACATACAGATAGAGAGGAGGTGGTGCACGTCCATAAACAATTGCAAAAGGAGTGTTGCTTGTTGAAGTGTGAAATCCGGTGTTGTAGGAATATTCTGCCTATAAAATAAAATCACTCCAAATCTTCAGTTGCTCTTGAGCGAAACAACACAAATAAGTTTCTAAACAACAATTAACCATTTCCGTTTGGCCATCTGTCTAAGGGTGGTAGCTGGTACTCATCTTCAATTGAGTTTTGCAAAGCTTAAAGAGCTCTTGCTAAAAATTGCTTAGAAAAAATGACATCACTGTTAGAAACAATTGATTTCAGAATGTCATGTAAGCGGACAATCTCTATACAGAAACTTTAAGCAACACTTTTGGTACGAAATGGATGCTCCAAAAGGACAAAATAGACAAACTTACTGAGTCTATCCACCACCACTAGAATAGTGTCATAATGATGTGATAATTGCAAGCCCACTATAGAATCAAGAGAAACATCCTCCCAAATTCTGTCAGGGATGGGTAGAGGTTAAAGAAGACTAGCTGGGGCCAGTGTCTCATATTCATTTTTTTGACATTGTAGACAAATCTGGACATATTGACGTACATCACGTTGAAGGTTTGGCCAGAAAAAATAAGTTGACACCCGTTAAAAAACATCTTCAAAAATTCTCCATGACCATCAATAGGTGTGTTATGAGCCTCAAATAGAAGTTTTTCTCACAAAGTAGTGTGGTCAGGAATTACCAAATGATTTTTATAGTAGAGTTTCTGACCTACGATTGGAAAATCTAGTTGTAAGGATGGATCAGCAACCCAAGCTTGCATAATTTCACAGGTATATTGGTCATCTTTTAATGTTTGTTGTAGTTCCAACAAATCAAGGCTAAAAGGAATAGCCAATGTAAACAGCTCTGCATGATGAGGACTTCAAGATAAAGCATCGACCACTTTGTTTTCCTTACCCACTCGATAAATGATGGGGAAGTCAAATGACTTTAGTTTTAACAATAGTAGTTGTTGCTTCAGAGTTGTGATTCACTACTTCAAAAGATACTTGAGAGTGAAATGATCCGTCTTAATGAAGAAATGTCTGCCAAGCAAACAATGTTTCCACTTTTGCAAAGCTAATACTAAGGCCAACAATTCATGATCATAAGCAGAGTTTAACCTATTAGATAGAGAAAATCCTTTACTAAAATAAGCCACATGATGCTCATCTTGCAAAAGGATAGCTCCCACAGCCTCGAATGACGCATTATAATCAATCGTCAAAGGTTGAGAGAAATTTAGCAAGCACAAAATCGGAACTAAAGTCAGTGCTGCTTTAAGGTTGTTGAAGGCTTGTTCCATGTCAATTAATCAATAAAAACCGTCTTTTTTTGTCAGATTGGTGAGAGGTTTTGTGTTCATCCTATAATGTTTCACGAAATGAAGGTAGCACCTAGTTAATCCGAAAAATTCTCATAACTCCTTGACATTTGATGGTATAGGTCAAGCTTGCACTGTCGTGATCTTGCCATCCTCAACTTGTATGCCTTGGGAGCTGACCATGTGTCAAAGTAAATGAATCCAGGACTAACCAAAGAGACATTTTAATGCTTTTGCATAATAACTACGCATTTGAAGCAATTGTAAGGTTTGTTGAAGATGCTCCTGATGTTGTGATATGTCCTTGTTGTAAATTAAGATACCATAGAAAAATACTAGGATACACTTACATAAGAATGGCTTGAAGAGGTTATTCATGGCTCCTTGAAAAGTGGATGGCACGTTGGACAGTCTGAATGGCATCACAACATATTCATAGAAACCTGAATGTGCTCGAAAAGCAATTTTTTGAATGTCTAGTGGGTTGTCCTGAATTTGGTGATAACCTGATCGTAAATCAAATTTTGAGAATACAATGGCTCCATATAACTTGTCCAGCATTTCATCAATATTTGGTATGGGATATTTATCAGGTATGGTCAATTTGTTAAGGGCATGGTAATCAACACACATCCTTCAAGTATTATCTTTTTTTTGACTAAAAGGACTGAACTGGCAAAAGGACTAGAACTGGGTTGGATGAAACCTTTAGTTAGCAACTTTGCTACTTGGTTCTCAATTTCCGTTTTTTGAGAGAAAGATATCTAAATGGTCGGATATTTGGTGGGGTAGCAGTAGGTATTAGTGGTATGGAATGTGTGTGGCTTCAGAAGGGTGGGAGTGATTTGGGTTCTTAGAAAATAGTAGCATACTCAGACAAAAGAGAATTAAAAGGAGAAAGTGGAGTCTCTTTACTACCTGAGTTAGCTGAGATATATTTAAATGATGCATTGGTTGGTGTCTTGGGAGGTAGCCCTTGGAGCTTGTACTTTTGACCATTTATAGAGAAGATAAGAAACATTTCATTTTAATTTGCTTATACCGTATTGAACGAGGCCAACCATTGGATGCCCAAAACTAAGTTAGCACCACCTAAGGAAAAAGGATAATAGTCTTATGTGATTTTCAAATATGGTAATTGGATGTCCACGTCTCTGTAGACGTGATTGCAGCATATGATATCTCCATTGCCGATTTCCACACCGAAAGGAGGAACAAATTGAATCAATAGGTTCAACTCATTCACAATAGCCTCAGATACAAAGTTGTGTGTAGAACCGCTATCCACCAAAATTAGGACTTCCTTGTTGCCAATATGATGGAGGACAATCAAGCACAATAATTTCTATCTTGAAGGAGCCTATCCAAGCCTATAATGAAGTTACAGGTTTTGCTTCAACCTTTTGGCCTTTGCAAAGCTTGCATTTATGAAGCCCAAGTCAAGCTCACAAGCATTATGAGCCTTGATCAATGTAGAACCATTGACCAGCCCCTAAATTGACATGTTGAAGCCCAAGATAGAGCCTAAGACATTTTGGAGGTTCAACACAAGTGCTTGATAAAGTTTTCTTTTGTTATAAGATGAATAAGGGCTTTTAAAGCTCGTTAGTTTCCTTATTTATTTCTATTTCAGTTTCCTTTTAATTTCTTTAACTTATCATAGTTTTATGGACAATTATGAGACTTAAGTTACCAGCTCAATTTTAATTACTTAGTTTCCTTAATTATGTCATTTTATTGTTGTCTTAATGGCCGAAGAGAAACCGATATGTGGTGAAGTGAATCACACGTTAATATACAATATACAAAATGCACAAGAAGGGGGGGTTGAATTGTGTATTCAAATTTTTAATACAATCCCTTTTTTTAAAAAAATTGCTTTCTCAAAACGATTGACAAACAATATTATAAAGTATTTATATCAGCAATAGAAACAGGAGTTAAGAGTTGAGAGAGAATCGACACAGCAATTTTATAGTGGTTTACCCTAAACCGTGGGCTACGTCCAGTCCTCAGAATCCCTTTTGAGATTTCACTATACTTCATAACAGTACAAGTATTCTTTTCACCCAGCCTCTTTAGGTCTCGTACAACAAATATTCTTTTTCTCACTTAGCCTCTTCAGGCTCTCAGTTATTCATCTTTCTTACAGAAAGATATTGCGAGCTTTGTTACAGAAAATATAGCTCTCGTGTTTTCGCACAAATACAGTGTTTAGCTTTTGAATATAACTAAGAAAAAAATCACTAACTCTTTCAGTCTTCGACTTCGACTCATATTTATAGTCTTCGTCTTCAATTACTTCTTGATAACTGCTTCTTTCTTCTTGATTCTTGATCTTTAAAGAAACGGTTATTCAGTTGAGTTCTGTACCTAACTCAAACTGATTTGATTCTTTGTCTTTGACTCCTTCGTCTCATTTTCGCTTCGCTTCCGTCTCATTTTGCTTTGCTTCCGTCTCATTTTGCTTCCGTCTCATTTTACTTTGCTTCCGTCTCATTTTGCTTCCATCTCATTTTGCTTTGCTTTCGTCTCATTTTGCTTCACTTCCATCTCATTTTGCTTCCGTCTCATTTTGCTTCCGTCTCATTTTGCTTTGCTTCCTTCTCATTTTGCTTTGCTTCCGTCTCACTTTGCTTTGACTTCCGTCTCACTTTGCTTTTGCTTCATCATTATTTGGTTTTCATCAAAATTAATCGTAAAGTCATTTTGACTTAACAAATTTTTCCTTTCCTTTAGCTTTGACCACTAGTCTTGCCTTGTGCTTCACTAGCTTGTTACCAACTTTCTTTATCTTGAACACTCATCTATTCTTCAATGCCTTTTTTTTCCTTTTGGAAGCTTCATAAACTTATTTATATTGTTCTTCTTAAATGAATTATTCTCTTCTTTCATACCTATAAGCCAAAGATCTTTATCTTCACAAGATACAACTTACTTACACATTCTTGGGCTCCTCTTTAGCAATAACCACTAGATATTCTACACTTGGATATCTAGTAGAAAACATTTTCTCCCTTGTAGACCTTTAAACATGTATTTCATTAATTGTTGGATCTGATTGCTTCCCCTGCTCATTATTCTCAACAATTTCATATTCAGAATTATCTGGATATGGTTCATATAGCTTGTCATTATCAGGTTATATCTAATCACCATCAATGTGTGTTTTGTCACACACTTCAACTCCATTATCTATAGACTACTCAGTATTAGGGGACATTGGATAAGAGCTAATAATGTCATAAGATACTGTGTACTGACTTATCTTCTCTCAAAAGATTAGCACCTCTTTTATGTCCTAGAATATCACATCATTACTCTTGACCACTTTTTTCCTCTCTAGTTATAGATTCTAACAAATTGATCATCATCATAGCCAACAAAGATACAAGGTGTTGACTTTAAGTCATGCTTCTATCTCTAATACTTGGGTACGTTTCTAAATACCTTATAGCCAAAAACTCTTAGATAATGATATGTGAGATCTCTACCAATCTACGTTTTTTCAAAAATCTCAAAATTCAATGGAATTAATGGAGTTTAGTTAATCAAATAGACTACAGTTTGGACTATTTTGTTCCAAAATGTCTTTGGTAGCTTGGACATTCTAAGCATACAATGAACCTTCTACATAATTGTCTAATCATCTTCTCAATAACACCATTATGTTGTGGAATACCAAGTTCAGTCTTCTCATGGATATTGTCACGTGATGTACAATATTCTTCAAACATCTTGGAAGTATATTGCCCTCTATTGTCTGTTTGTAGGCACTTTAGCTTCCTTTTCTACCATGACATGAATTCAAATACTTAGCTTTTGGCTTTTAACATATATGTCTAAGTATTCCTTGAAGCATCATCAATTAATGTTACAAAATATTTGTTACCTCCTAGCGACTCCTCCTTAGTAGGGCCACAAACATCTGAATGTACCAACTCTAATAACTCTATCTTCCTAATCGATCTTGTCTTGAATGAGACTCTGTTCTACTTTCCTGCTAAACAATGGTCACAAGGATTAAGAGGTAAAAATTTTTTGGAAGGGGATAAGGATTTACCAACTAGTAACTTTATTCCCCTCTCACTCAAGTGTCTTAATCGTTAATGCCACAGATTTGGAGAAATTTTCTCTTCAACTCTGTATATTTTTCCACCACCACACACCTTTAAGTATGTCTTGTATAATATGTAACATAACTGTCCTCGAAAAACAGTCATTGCTCCTTTAGATAATTTCCAATTTCTATCCTCGAAATTGTGCATAAATCCTTCTCAATCTAACACTTTTGTCTATAATAGATTTAGTGTTAAATCTAAAATGTTAGGTATATCTCTCAAGTTCAGCAAACATTTTAACATTTGTTTGAACTTAGATATCACCCATATTAATAATACTAACAATCTTAGTATAACTTTGATTACTCATCTTTATGCTCCCAAAGTCTGGACTCTTCTAGTTTGAGAAGTACTCCACTTTTGGAGCACAATGATATCATGCTCCCGTGTTAATCAACTACTCGAAACCTGAATCACTAACATGAAAATATTCACTTATTGCACAAACTAAGGACACCTCATTATCTACGCTCGAAGAAGTTGTGGGTGTACTCTTATCATCTCAATCATTTTAATTGTCTTGCTTTTTTATCCATCTTCCATTTATAGTAAAACCTCTTTATATGTCCTAGCTTATCGCAATTATGGCATGTCTTCATGCCTTTGTCACCTTTGTACTTTGATCGGTTCTCAGACTTGCCACCATATTTAGGACCTTTGCTCTTGCTCCTTTCCCTTTTTTCTGCCATGAAAGTCTGCATGTTGTCAACTTCCATCTCTTTTCTTCTAATTTCTTCTGCAAACATACTCTTTTTGATAACATCCAAAAAGAGCACACCTTCAGGAATTGAATTGTTAATCGTCACCACCAACGTCTCCTAGCTATCTGGTAGCAAACTCAATAGGAACAAGGCTTGAAGCTCATCATCAAAAACGATCTTCATTGTTATAAACTTGTTGATTATATCCTGGGAATCACTTAGACGCTCTAACGTGTATTTCCTAGCTTTCAAATTCAAGTTCACAAGCCTTTTAATCAAAGAGACCTTGTTATAAGCATTTTTCCTTTTATAAAGTCCTTCTAGCTTTTTTTACGACTTAAAAGGATATGTCTCTTAAGACATATTATTGAATGTGTTGATATCAATCTATTTTTAATCGTGCTTAGATTTTTCTAATTTATCTTTTCCCATTATTTATCTAACATCTTCTCAAGTTTTAAAGGAACATCATCTTTTACACCTTTGTCCACTTTAATAAGATGAAAGAGATTCTTGCAATATAGCAAATCCTTTATCATGAGCCTCTAAATAGAGTAGTTTATTAACATTAACTTGACTATAAAGTTGTCCCCACCTTCCATCATAATGGCCCTACTACCACTTATTAGGTGACAAGAAAATAACAACATAAACACAACTTTTATAAATGATAAACCAAATAGCAACATCAAAGTAATCTAATCAAGTTTAATCTGTAGATCATTATGAGAATTAAAAAACTAATAAAGAAGCAAACATCGAGATTTACATGAAAATTTTTCCAAAGTAAAGGAAAAAAACTGCGGGCCAAACTGATAAGAAAATCTATTAATCACAAATAAAAATTTACAAAGTTTGATCTCTGGGTCCATAATAATAAATTGTCTCACAAAGTTTTAGTATTGAAACTAAAGTTGAAGTGCAAATTATCAAACTCTTAACCAATCCCAAAATCAATCAAATAAGGATGAGAATCATAAACTACTTGCTTTCACTCTATTTTCTTTTCCTTTTAGGTATTTTTTGGCCTCTCGGTGATGAAACTTATGTCTTTTCCTCTTTTATAGCCTAAATTAGTTTTTTTGCATCATACACAACCATGTAAGTGACCTTGTCTCATCTAATGTCACTTAAATTACAAATGTCTCTTTCAATGTCACTTATAATGTACACAGTCGTGTCTCTCTTAAAAGAACTTCATCCACTCGTTCATCATTCGTATGAACCATAAAGGTGTCAACCATCACAAAAAGTCTCAAAATAAGGGTGGACACTCAATTTTGTTGGAATTTTACATTTTCAGTAAACCCACATTAGAAAGAGACGTAAGCATGAAGTGAGTTAAATATAAAGATAAGACTCATAACCCATTAACTTAAGGTTTTGGGTTTAGATATAATGTTCTAATTGTATATGGGTTCATTTGGATCTATTTTAATTTCTCTCTAAAGCCCCCTAAAAAAACTCTTTATTTGTATCAGAGCTAGGTTGGAGAAGTCTGATGAATAAAGATTCATTGATTTGGGTCAGATGAATGGATGATTCATGGAGTGACTCAAATGGCTTTATATGAGCTATGGGTTAAAGGGAAGCTAGTTTGCTATGGATGGATCCACTTGTGAGGGAGAGATGTTGAAATTTCAAAAGTAGAGCAATTCCACATCAGAAAGGGGCATAAAGATGAACTGAGTTATACATAAAGATAAGACTCATAACACATCGCCTTAAGGTTTTAGGTTGAGACATGATGTCCTAATTGTATATGAGTTCATTTGGATACAATCTAGTTTCTTACCAAACCCCATCAAATTGTAACATCCCATTACCTATCTTAAGGATAAAATTGTAAATGTGAGAGATTACAAAGAAATTAGGAAACACATTTCATGTTCATGCATTTCATGTTATGCACATATATGTGAATAGTGAATTTTGCACACATCAAAATGACTATACATGCATTCATTGACATTTCCGAGTATAATTGTTTGTAAATGTGATTTTATTGGAAATTGTGGTTTAATTGTATGGAAATTTTGATTTAGAGAGTAGAATTCTTGATTTAAAATTTTTAGAGTTTTTGGGGAAATTTTCTGAAAAGAATTGGGATAATTCTTGGACTAGGAAAAATGCCAATTGATAAAACAATTGATGAATAGTATTAGAAATTATTGTAAAAAGGAAAAAAAATTCTGATAAGTGACTTTAGGATTTATTCACGAGTGTTAGTGAAAATTAGGAGCCTTTTAGAATAGAAATTGTATTTAGGTTATAAGAATTGGACATGTGGCAAGTGACATATCAAACAATGTCTTAAGTCCACTAAAACTTTTAAAGCCCCTTTTTATTTGCTCCCTCTCGATGTTTCTCTCTGAAGAAGCCATTGAAGTTTTGTTTTTGGGTTTTCTTCATCTCTCATTCGTAGCTTCTCTTCTCTTCTTCTTCTTGATTTTTTTCTCTTTAAATCTCCACCCACGTTGGCATCTCATCTTCCATTTGCTATTCCTTCACTTTGCCCTCTCTTTCATTCTCACCAAAAACCCAACCTCTTTCACCCTTAAGTGTTGATGATCGTGTATGTTGGAGGAGCTAGGGTTCACGGTGATTTGAAGGAGCTTTGGAGCTAAACAAGTAAGTTAAATTGTGTTCTTCATGTGTTGTTTTAAATAAAGCATACATGATGATAGTTCAGTGGTAAATGATTATGACAAAGGAGTTGAGTATATGCTAGAACGTTGGTGAAGAAATGAATGTATTCATATTGATGTTTTATTTCACATAAATGCTAAATAATGGATTAGGAGTTGTTTTATGGATGTTTTAGATTTGACATAGAGTTGAGAATGAGGAGTAAATGAAGTAGAAAAAGTGATATTAGTATAAGATGTGATTGGGAAAAATCTAAACTGAAGTTGTTGAAAAACTGGGTTTACGTTTGTGTAATTTCACCGTGACAAACTTCTGGAAATTTGCCATGGCGAAATTGAAGACTAGCAGGATTTCGCCACGGCGAATTTGTGAAATGGTCGCGAGAATTCCTCTTTAGAGGAGTTCGTCGTGGCGAACTTTTCTCTACACTGAATATATTTCATTATTTGGGCATATCTTTTTCCATAGTTATCCAAATTGATTGATTCTTGATATGAAATAAACTAGAGACATAGGGATACAAATTATATGCAGACAGAAAGTTTTGAATCGGAATTTAAGAATTTCAATTTCTAGGTGGAAGTTGAGTATAGGGTGAAGTTGAGTATAGGGTGTTGTCTCTGAATAAAAACATTCCGAAAATATTTTGAGTATAACTTTCACATTACTGAACCAAATTGAGTGATTTTGGTGTCAATTGAAACATAAGACATAAAGGAACACTTTTCTAGAAGAGAGTGTGACCAAATTACATCAATTGCACACTTTGATTTAACGTGAACAGTAAACCCAAAAGAGTGTCGTGAAAAAATCTAAAAGTAAGCCAACGGGAAATGAATTGTGATTTTAATAGTTTTAGTGAGGAATAAACCTAAGTATAAATTATACTTAGATGAGTTTTGATATGAGATTGATTTTGTGATGAAATTGTTGGATAAATACCCAGGATTATCATGAACATGCATTGTACATAATTCATTTCATACATGTGCATTATTGATGTAACATCCCATTCTTGTGGGAAGGTTAAAATGATAAATGTGAGTGATTAATGAGAGTTAGAAATACAATTCCATGTTAATGCCTATTATGTCATACACATGTATATGAATGGTGAAGTTGTGACACATGAAAATGATTGTACATGCATTCATGGTTAATTCCGGGTATAATTTGATTGTGTTGTGATTTTTAAGTGTTTTGAGAATTTTAAATTATTTATATGGAAAATTCTATTGGTTAGCAAGAATATTGCAATTGTAAATTTTTGGTGAATTTGGGCATAAATTTCAAAAAATTATGCAAATAGGAAAAGACATCAAATGAAGACTTTGAAATAGTTGAATTATAAAGATGAGAGTTTAGGAGAGTTGGTTTCAAAAGAAACTAAGTTAGAGCTTAGATGTGAGTGAAGTGACAAATATCACTTAGGTTTATGTACTTCTGCTAGAGTAGGCTACTGTTCTTTGAGAGTTTAAAGGTTAAGTTATATGTTTAAGTCCATTCTCCATTGGGGTCTTCTTTAAATCTTCTTCCCGTCTACAAAGTTTTCCCTCTAACTATAACATCCCGTCACCGATGGGATGGGTATAGTAGTAATCTGGAATGGGTTAGGCTTGTGCATTCATATTTTGGCATGTTCATGCA
>JANITW010000006.1:61544225-61560352 GCA_027564335.1 Erythroxylum williamsii
ACTTGTTAAAGTTCAGATGGTAGTTTAGAGTATTAATGTGTTTTGGTGTGTGAAATGTTTCTAAGTATGGATTTTGTGGGTACTGTGTTCTGACGCCAATTTTGGATTGTTATGATTTTAATTAGCTCAAGTGATCTTATGGAAAGTTGTAGAATATTGTCTTAGCTTTGTAATGAGGTATGATATGCGAATTTTGGATGTAGGTAGTGTAAGTTATGAATTTTGAAAGTTTGGATATTGTTTAGGTCATGTGCTGTTTTAACACTTCTTAACAGGGCAGTCATTATTTAATCTAGTTAGAGATGGAATTTGGTTTTAAGTCCTTCATGAGACCTGTAGCATGTTTTTTGATCTTTTCAGTGATATAGAGTTTGTAATTTTTCTATAATGGGTTAGGAAGTTATGAATTTTGGAAGAGTGTGTTATTGTTGAGAATGACTCATATAGGCAGAAACTGTGAGTGAGAATTTGATTTGTTTAAAGGTTGAAATTGCTTCCAAGTTGTTCATGAAAGTTGTATAATATGTTTTGATCTTTCTTTTGACATAAATTTTGTAATATTTTGTAAACGGAATGGAAAGTTATGATTTTTACAAAATGGTATACTGTTTTGGGAAACATTATACATGCAGTAACTTTGGTTGCATTTTTGATACCCTTAGAGATAAAATTGGTTTTTGTGTCCTTCATAAAACTTGTAGAGCTCTCTTTTATCTTGAAATTGATACCAAGTTTGTCCAATTTGGAGTTTGGAGTAAAGATTTATGAATTGTGAAAGTTGGGATATCGGCAGAAGAAAGAATAAAGCTTCCAGTCGGTCACTATAGTCGACCTAGTCGACTACAAACTCCGACTAGTCGACTAGGACATGTATTTTTCTTGAACTGACCTCTCTCCACTCTTTTGTTTATAACTTTTTCGTTCGACATCCGATTGACCTAATTCTCGAGGCTCAGAGTCGTAAAATATTTAATTTCATTTCTATGTGACATTGAGAAATTTTAGAGATAAAATTGACGTGGATTGGTTAGGTCAAAGTGAGGGGACCGGGTAATCATTTTTTTGGTCTATGTTTTACCAATAATTGGACCTATAGAGGTTCAAATTGTGTGATTTTGGTACCTATGGTTTCCTAAGTCATAGGGGAATCTTTTGTGATGTGAATTACGGGATAATGTTGGGAATGTCACGAACATGCATACATGTGCATCATTAAAAATTTCTGATTGTACATTTGGTAATGTTTGAATATTTTGAATGTTATAGAGGCATATTTGGAACGTCAGCACATGGACGTTGTCGATACTTCCAGGCTTTAGCTTCGGAAGCAAATGGTGAGTAACCTAGACGGTTCCTCAATTATTATGTGTTATAATTCTATGTTTATACTTCTGTGGAGAATAATGGTGGGAATTGTGTTCTGATTATGGGTTCCGAACAGAAGGTCCGACGTATCGGGAGGTTATGACATAGAAGTGCAAATTGTCTGAGTATTTGGAACCTCCGTGTTTGGAATGTGAATAAATGTGATTGTGATTTTAATGTGATCTTGAACTACTTGTTTGAATGTGCTAATTTGAGATGGATTGTGATGTTGACATTGTTCCATTGCGATATATACATTCCATGCATGGATGCATGATCAGTTAATGACAGTTGTGACCGAAGCAGCCACCGAGAGCTATAAGCTCAACGTTTATATTTGGGCCTCAAGCCCCACAGTGATTCAGAGCCTTAGGCTCAACGATTAATGTGCTCATATTAGTACAATTCAGAGCCTCAGGCTCAACGATTAATGTGCCCATATTGGAACAGTTCAGAGCCTCAGGCTCAACGATTAATGTGCCCATATTAGAACAGTTTAGAGCCTCAGGCTCAACGATTAATGTGCCCATATTGGGACAGTTCAGGCGCTCGATCACAACACCGAAATAAAATAGAAATGTGTCACATGCGCATGTCATATGCATCTGATTTTAGTCTCTTTGATTGAGTGAAAGGCTAACTGCCTTATGCTTCTGTGGTACCAATCATGTGGTACTTCTGAATGTGAATTATGAAACAACTGTATTATGCTTGAATGTTGTATAAATTCAATTGGTTATGGATGTCTAATCGAATGAAAAGTATCAAAATTGTCTATGTTCAAGTGAAATTATGAAATGTGATCAAATATGCAACAATTTTAATATATGTTACGTGAATTGATGTGTTGCATGAATTAAGTGAACCATCGATGATAGTTACCTCACTGAGTTTGCTAAACTCACCCAAAATTTGCAATTATTTTTTTCAGGACCCAGAGGAATATCCCGTTAGGCAACGGGTGTATAGCAACTGCGTGTGAACGAGAAAAGGGGTTGGGATCAGTTCGCGTCTGCATTAGTGTCTGATAGAAATTGCATTCTTCTGAATTTTTGTATTAATGATTAAGACAATTTGTAAAGTCAACAGACTGAAATAAATTGTATTTATGAAAAGGGCCCCCGTGGCCATTAGAATTACCGGTGATTATGTCATTAATGATTTTTCGCTAGTGTATGCTTATGTTTTCAAAAAAAATTATTATACTAAGTGTTGGCTGAGTGATGTAGCACGCCACCCTTGCAGGGCATGGACTCGGATATCACCATTGACATCAGGTTCGGGTCATACGGGATGGGGTGTTACATTCTTTTTAATTTTGCTTCTTCTACCTTTTTACTTCTTTTGTGATGACGTCATTGATAGCGTCATCTTCTTCTGTGTTTTGTTTCTTCTGAGTACTCTTCTTCTGTGTTATTGTTCATGAACTTTTTATGTGTTACTGTTCATAAACTCCTTCTATGTTTTGTTTCTTCAGTGTTTCGTTCCTTTTGTGTTTTGTATCTTCTGCCTTTTGTGTCGTCTGTCCTTTTATCTTTTGTGTTTTGCTGATGCATCTTCTTCAGTATTTTGCTGACGAGTCTTCTTCAGTGTTTTGCTGATGTGTCTTCTTCTATCTTTTGCTGACGTGTCTTCTTTTGTGTTTTGCTCCTTCTATTTTTATTTCTTCTGTGTTTTGTTATCTTCTGCCTTTCGCTTCTTTTGTGTTTTGCTTCTTCTAAGTTACTGCTCATAAACTTCTTCTGGGATATTGTTTACGAACTTCTTCTGCCTTTTTCTATCTTCTATGTTTTGTCGACTCGCTTCTTTTGTCTTTTTCTTCTTTTGGGTTACTGTTCATAAACTTCTTCTGGGATACTGTTTATGAACTTCTTCTGCCTTTTTCTATCTTCTGTGTTTTGTGGACTCGCTTCTTCTGTCTTTTGCTTCTTCTGGGTTAGTGTTCATAAACTTCTTCTGTGATTTGTTTATTCTGTTCTTCTGTATAGCCTATCTTCTATTCCATTTTCGATCCTTAAAACGATAAAATCCGTCCTTGTGTCTTGATAAAAGCTACAGACCAACGAGTCCAATTAGCTTTGTGCCTCAAAATTGTTTAATCCCTGAATGAAAGTTAGACACAGTACACTGTTTTTGAATGTGAACAACCCAATAATGTTTGAGGCATATCTTCCAATGTATTGAACTAAATTCAATGATTCTGGTATCGGTGCAAAGAGAAGTTATAGAGGAACACTTCTCTAGTAGAGAATTCGACCAAATTACCTCAGTTCCACCTTTTGATTGAGTGAGAATAGTAGATCCGAAAGGGTATTTTGGGAAAAATCTGAAAGTAAGTCAATGGGTAATAAATCATGATTTCAATAGTTTTAGTGGGGCATAAACCTAAGTATAAATCATACTTAGATGAGTTTTGATATGGCATCGAGTTTAGGATGGAAATTGATAAAAGTACCCTGAAATTGTCATAAAACATGCATTGTACCCATTTCATACAAATAGATGTGCATTAATGACTATTTTTATATTTGTGTAAAAATGTCATTTGTGTAAATGTGTTGTGTATGTTATAGAGGAGCACATCAGACGCCATTCGGACATTGCCGGACCATCTAGGCAATAACATATTGGAGCGTTCTATGAGTCAACCTAGATAATTTCCTAGTATTGATTTACTTTGATTGTATTTGATTTGTTTAACTTCCAATTATGAATTGTTTATGATTTGATTTGAATCCCGAACTTAAAGTCTGTTGTATGGATATATGTATTGGAAGTGCTTCGATTTGATGTGAAATCCTGTATGATATATGTGAATTCTCAATAAAAGTTAAATGTCGAACTTAGGTCCGATGATGATGAGTTCTGATTTAAACAACACATGTGATTATCTTATATGGCATAATCAGTAATTGATGCATTTCATAAAATGAATGCTCAGACAAAGGCGTTGTGACTTGAGTAGCCATTTTTAAGTGCTTCCACGTAGAGTTTTGCTTTGTGATTTATGATTTTGCACGTAGAGCTATAATCCGTGATTCTGTTCTGACTGAGCCCTATGGGCCAGTATTTGTATAAGTATATGTTAGGCACTCGGTCACCACAAGAAAAATGAACGTGAGTCTTATGCATATAGCATTCTAAGACTGAATTTTTTGAATGATATGCAAAGCAGAAATGAGTGATAAATTGATATGAGTTGTTTGTTATATTGAAATGTGTCGTTATATGAGATACCATGTTATGCGAATATCAAGAATATTAATATGATCTGAATGAATATCTGTAAAATGTGGTATGTGTCTATAATCCAGTGAACTCATCAATGATGGTTCACTCATTGAGTTCGCAAAACTCACCAAAATTGCAACGTTGTCTTTTCAGGATCGAGAGGCGATTTTAGCTACTGAGAGACTCCATTACCGTGTAGATTGTGTTTTAACAAAAGCAGTCATAGCTCAAAGGTCGGTCAGCTAGAATTTTTGGGATGGCTTAGATAGATGGTCGTGTTTTCCTCTTTCATGTAGTACATTTGTACTAGCTTTTGTTAATGTACATGTAAAGAAGGTCGAAAGAAACATGTAGACTATTGGTTTGAGAAATGAAATGAAAAAAAAAAAGAGATGGATTTAGAAATAATGTGAATTTTCATTGATGCTTAATAAGTGAATTATGATACGATGTCATGTCAAATGAGTGTTGTGATCGAATATAGCGTGCCCTTATCTTAGGATATGTGTCGGAATGACCTTCGGACGTCCCGTTGCGTATCCTGGGGCAAGCGGGTGCTACAATTGAATACTTAGGATTGTGCAAATTGTGACATTGTGTATATTATCTGTGATAGAGGAGCAACTGGAACGTCAACCTCTGGATGTTGCCGGATCTTCCAGGCTTAGCTTCAGGAGTAACTTGTGAGTAGACCTAGATGATCTCATTTCATTGTTTGTTTTATTTGAATTTTGTATTAATTGCCTATTGGATGATGTTATGAATGTGATTGATTGTGTTGAATTCTGAATAGGAGGTCCGATGATTGTGATGCTTGGTTGATATTGAAGTGTTGCTTGTTATGAATGAGATGAACTAAGTGTACATAATTTGATGATAAATATGTTTCGAATGAGCATTTGCACGTAAGTGAAGATATGATTCTCAACTTTAATATTGAATGTCGGACTAAGGTCCGATGATATGTGAATGTGAGTGAATGGGAATGTGCAAATGTCAGTGATGCATTCTATGTCATGAATGTATGAAACATAATGATAGGTGTGACCAGAGTAGCCACCGATCATAACTTAAAGCTCAAAGTGTGAAAAGAGTCTCGAGCTCAGAAAGTGATTCAAAGCCTCAGGCTCAACGTTTAATGAACCCTATATGGGACAGTTATCAATGAGCCCTATATGGGACAGTTTAGGCATTTGGTCACAACAAAGTAATAAATGAAGAATAGGTCTCATGTGCACTGCATATGCATAATATGAATTATTAAATTGCATTTAATGTAAAATGTGAACTGATGTGAATATGAATTATGTGTTATATGACTGGGTGAGCCATCGATGATGGTCACTCATTGAGTTCGCAAAATTTACCCAAAATTTGTAAATATTTTTCAGGATCAGAAGAATACCCCGTTAGGCAAATGGGAGTATATCTACAGCATACGAGTACAGGATAGGGGTTGGGATTAGTTCATGCCTGCATTCTTATTTCTTATTTTTATATCAAATTGTGTTTTTCGTAATGATTGTATCATGTGTATGTAAATAATTCTGTTTTGTAACAACTTTCCAAATTGGAAACATTAGTAAATGATTTTGAAGTGTAATGATATCATGTTTATAAGTGTTTTACCTTTATAATGGGCCCCAATTAGCTATTGAAACTTTATTGATTGTATTGTGTTGATTGAAAATGTTTATGAATGAAAGTAGGCACTATGTAAATAGTGATTTTTGCATATGTTGTTGTTCAAAAAAAATTTATACCAAGTTTTGACTAATTGAGTATTCTATCACGCCACCTCGCGAGACACGAACTCGGATATCTCTCAGGATGTCGGGCATGTGTCTTGCGGAAGTGGGGTGCTACACCCTTCACCTTTCACGTTGGTGAATTTTGTTTTGTTAAATTGGGAGAGCAAGAAACATATTTATGGCTATTACAAGATTTTATTTTAAAGAAATAAAATTGGAAATGCTTATTGAAATATCTACAACATTCATTTATCTATTATATATCATCTTTATTTAAAACCCCATCAAGTGATATTCTTTATATATTAGTAAGCCAAAAAATAAGTTTAATTAAAAAATTGTGGGTAAGAGTTGATCATCTAGTTATGTTATAAGTAATATATTAATTCTTTAATTAGAACTAATTGATTGTTGAATTAATGCTATTAGATCTGATATTTTGAATAAGAAGATGGTTGAGTTTATTTGCCTCTATGGACTATGATGAAGTAAGTCATAGTTTCTCTTTCTCTTCGTTTGTAGAACAATTTTCTTTAGGCTATAGTGTTTCCTTTTTGGTATTAATCAATTATTAAATATCGAATTATTAGTAAGCAACAACCCAAATCTAGTAACGAACTATTAGCTAGGTATGTTGGGAAATCAGGATGGGATCCAATCATGCCCGTAGCAGAATAACTACAAAAATTTTTTGTTTAATTTTTTGAAAGATAAGGTTCACTAAAATTATATAAAATTGTTAACACGTAAATCATAATAAAACATGAATCTTAATTTGTACCTTATTTTGAAACTTGATCATATTCTTGTTATATCTTTCAAACTGTTTTCGAAAGTTGTTTATCTCAACCACTGTAGCTACACAAGTGTTTGGCCTTTAACTATATCCACAAAGCAACTAGAGAGAACTCTACAGCAATTGCAGAGAGAGTTAAGCAAGGGGTGCTAGTTCCAGTAGAGTTTAAGCCTGTGTATAATAAGTTTTGGACATTTTAATAATTTAATTAAAATTAAAATTTAATTAGAATTACAAATAATTTTAATTAAATACCAATTATGCCCTAATAAGATGTAATATCTCATACTGATCCTTATTTATTAAATAACTTATATTTAATTATAAAGTTTCTCAAACTTTACAATCAAGTCTAATTTGATTAAAATCTCTTCGCTTTCTTTAACCCATTTTTTACATTTGATTCATTAAGTTCCCAAATATATTATAAATGAATTCAAATTATAACCCTAAATCATTTTTAGGAGTAGATAAATTAAACTTCTCTAATTTATCTTTAATTATTTAATTAAATAATTTATATCCATAGATCAAAATCGGCATCAAGCAATACATCATGACTACTCAAATATTTAAAAAATAGTTTTAATTAATCTTTTTGTGTATTATTTTTCGTATAATTCAATTCTTTCTTCATACAATGTTCTGACTAGACATAGAGCATAAAATTAAAGTTTATTCTATTATGAGTTTAATAATATTAGTTATCCACCATTAGCTATTTATTCAATTAATGACATTTGTAAATTATTTACAAAATGTCATTCTACCTTAGTCAAGAATTTCTTGAATCAATATTGATAAAAAATGAAACATTCTCCATGATTGCTTTAGGGTGATGAATCATATCTTAATCACTCAACTACCTCCATATAATTTATACTACGTCTAATCACTACTGAGTAAGCTAACCATGATTAGAATATGTCATAAATAATATCATATACAAGATAAATTTAGAGATCTCAAGTCAAATGATCACTTGTATAATTATCACAATGATAATTTCCACAAATATACAAGTAATATTTCAAATGAATTTCTCATATGCGGTCAATTTAATAAACTTGTTCTCTAACTAGTACCAATATGTTTGTTTAAATATCTCCGTACTTTAGTCCATAAGATCGATTGCTTCTTTCATAAGGAAAAATATAATGATTGCTAGTCTTTTGATGTTCTATTAATGTCTCATCTTAATAGAATGACTAGGAAAATTAAAGGATAATACATAAATGTAATATGAATCTCATAATTATAATCTCATCATAATTTCATTTGTAATGTATAATTATCTCATTGACTTTATCATATACATATAAATATGTACAAGATAAAGAATGTCTTTAAATTATTTTGTTACTAAACTACACTAACTGATTGACTCTAGGCATTGACGGAGCTAAGAAGTTAAAATAGGAGGGCCCAAACTTTTAAATTTTTTTAAATTTTGGGGGGCCCAACGTACCACAAGGTTATTAAAAATATTTAATATTTAATATTTTTTAAAAAGTTTGGGGTGCACTGGGCCCCATGTGGCTCCGTCTATGGCTCTAGGGCGTAAATCAACATTTTCCCACTTGCACTAAGCCAATCGTTTAAGTATCTTATATCATATCACTATATGATGATTACGTTACTGCTAGGATAATGGCTTAATGAGAGAATTCTAATAGATTTTTTATCGTGGGAACTTGCTTAAATCTTAAAACTTTAATCTTAATTATCATCATAATTAAGAACGACTACATAAATACATCTTTGGATCTTTGATGAGACCTTCCTTTTATATGTCAAATGGCTCTAATGTTTCATAGTACATTACTACCTTAAATAATGCAAGGAATTATATCAAGTTTACTAAATATTTTATTGATCCAATTAATCATTTCCACTAAATGAAAAATATATTATGGATTAATTAGCAATACTACATTGGAACCTTTCCATTTTTAAAATGATATTATTCTAAGTAAACTATACCTTAATTAGGATTTACTTCTGAATTTAATATCCATATAACATTGAACTCAAATATCAACTTATACATAAAATAATGGATATCTTTAATACTTCACAAGCATCAAATATATCAAATACTAAACATTTTTAGTACATTATATATGTACTTGGATCTAGAATTGGTAAATAACTTTCAATCTATCTCTTTAAATCTGACTCGCAGAATTAAGTTGTTACCTTCTTAATATCCAACAAGAGTTGTTATTGAACAATTTTATTTTCAACACTTGAAAAATAGAATTATTGTTCTCTGTGAGCAATATATCTCTGCATACTATCATTGAAGAGGACAATTATACTCCCACTAAAATTCTTATAAACATGATAAATTTGCTATCATCTTCAAAATAAAATAATTAAATTTATCATAAAAGTGAATCTTTCAATATCTCGTAATCTTTCAACTATATATCAAATACATCAACAAAAATACTAGTTTTAATTGGATCTAGTGCCAATTGTTTACCAACTTTTGAGCATCCTTTGCCTTTTTTTTCTTGGAAAGGGAAATAAACAATACAAGTCTATTGGCTATTTTTATTTAGGATATAAAAACTAGAAAATTAAAAATTAAAAGTTTGTAGAGAAACTGGGCTTCTGGTACTAGTGCAGTGAATGGCTTTAGCAAGAATGGGCTCACATACGGACTTTTGATAGGATGATTCCTTGGAACCCACTTGTAATTACCTGGGTCATCTCTCCATTTCGATCATAACACCTACTAGCTAGCTCTAGCTTCAACAACTTGTTCACCTTAACTGAACTGCGCTATATATGTCGCTATCCATTTCAGTCTATAATCGGCTATAAAACATTAGTTTTGTTCACCACCAAGGAGGACCCAAAACGTAGGGCAAATGCAGACCATGGACCATGTCCTGACCTGAGTAGAGCTTGTCAAGACAAGGATCGGGCGTTAGGCTAGAACAGATCATAGGCAAGTTATAGGGTCAAGGCCACAGGAACCATCAGTCGTTTTCTTTGTCCGTTTCTGAACAGCCTAATTTGGCTGAATTATCATTTCATTTTCTTTGTTGAAGCTTCTCTAGACGTCGTAGCTAATACAAATAATATTACGGAGCTCATTGTATATTTCATTGTTTTGAAAGCTACCTGTTGTTTACACAAACAATTCCTAATTCTAAGTTACAGTCATATAAAATGCCAAACTTTAGTGCAAAGCTGACGGTGGAATTCCAAGGCCCAACAATATAATAATGAAGCATACGAAACTTGATAGGCGGCAAAGCCAGTCCGCCATAGTAAAGTAGTAAATTTTTGAGAGAGAAAATAGAGCTTTAGCAAATAAAGGGATAGTTGCAGAGCTTTATTAAGGCAGTAGATGTTGGAGGAGCTTTGGTAAGGTGAACAAAAGAAAGCCTTAAAGAAGATGGATTGGGAGAAAAAGAGACAAAGTACTCCACCATATGGAATAAGAATAAGAGCTTTGGAAAACTCAAGGTTAAATTCTTTACAAACTTCTATTATTATGAAGTAGAAGCAATTCAACATATACATTGTTATAAGTGTTGCAAATCCTCTAAAAATTACTTCCCTTATTGCAGCCCTCACTTTTTTATTGTACGAGGTGTTAAAAATATTAAATTATATCAACAGCTTTTGCTTTTAAAATGAGGTTTTGAAAGCATGTATTGACCAACCATAATGTCTGCTCTAAGAATTATTATTTCTTTCTAAAACAACAGCATCAGGCTTTAGTCGAACAACACCCTCCATTTGGTCGATTGATGGGCATTTTGTTAACTAATGTTAAGGCATCGATCAATTGACGTCACATTGTAAAGCGAGACTTTTGTTAAAATTTATTAGAGAAATGACTTAAAACTGTTTCTCTAAACGCTTGAAGCTAACATAAATAATAAACCCAAAGACAAGTCAAAATCCACCTTTATTTGGAATAAAATCATCAACTAAGAGCAAACTAACCCAAATTACATGTTATCAAGAAAAATAAAGCGCTAATTTTAAACATTTATGTTTATAAATTAAAACATCATTTTATTTTTGTAATAGAATATCATTTTTTATTAATTAAACTAGTTGTCAATTTATGTGGATCGCTTTACACCAATCATAAGACATTAGGAAAAGTGGTCTTTATTAGTCTTGTAACTCCAAAGTTAAAGTTATACTTCGAGTAAACAAATATAGTGAAGGAAATAAATAAAGCATTTAAGGCTGGGCCAACCATCAAATATAAGAATTGTGAATCATTGAACAAAAATATTTTCACAATTCTTATCTACTCATTTAATACACCCCTAATGAGTGTATAGAGCAGACTTAATTTGTTTAGTATGACCCCTTATCTTTCTTCATGTTTTAGCCTTCAGACTTATATAGGAGCCCTAACAATTGAAAAAGACAAGATCAATTAAGATAAGGTTAATCCTTATATGGATGTAGAGTGATAACAAAAGACCAATTAAGCTTATTAGTACAAGGATAATCAAAGTCCAACTTAAATAATTAGAGTCCAACTTTACCTCGTAAAGGATTTTATACAAAAGAGATACTTAAAGATACGTTCTTAAAACCATTATGATTAAGTTTAACTAGAGATTTCTTACATACATAATATCTTTAATTCTCACTATCTTGAGTGTCAATGTTTCTTTATTAGGAATGCACTAAGTACTCTAATTAACTATCTTTGCAGGCATGTAGACTTAAGATTATCTTGACAAGCCTACTCAAAATTTAGTTTACATTATTTGGTACCATTTATGGGGATCGTTTTTTTAATTTTTTTTAGTATTATTACTTGATAAAATCTCAAAATAGCTTACTCTCACCCAAGAAAGAACAATGAACACCCCTATAAGCAATCTATCTACCATCCTTAGTATAAAATTAACATCCATGAATCTCTTTGAACCAACAATCAACCAAGGAATAAAATATTAAAATTCAAATATTGTAACAAAAAGTTAACCAATTGATGTAAGAAGTACAACAGATCAACACCTCATGAACTTCATAAGAAAGATCCCAATCTATACCCTTACAATAAGGTCCATTAGCACATGACACGTAGTGGTGAGTTTAATATGTAATAGTTTATTGATAACTAATATCCTAGCCGAACCATTACCAATCAAGTTTAAAATGTCAATCTTAGACATTTATGATGACATGCCTAACCTTATTGATTTTGTGCACTCATATAGGGAACATATAGATTTACATGACGTATTTGATGACATAAAATGCAAGGTATTCTCCTCTTCTTGTCTAGTGCTGAACTTTCAAAGTTCTAGACCTCACCTTTTTTTTACAACGGAAAAGGCACAAATTACAATATCCTCCGAGGGAGACTAACCCCGGCCATATCATCTAAAAGGAGAGTGGCACACTCAGATGGTACCCTATCAAAAGTGGTGACCCCGAGTCCCAAAGTAAAAACATGGTTGGTGAGCCAATCAGTGCACCGGTTACCCTCTTGATAGGTGTGGCGAGGAATAACTACCCAGTTTCGAATGAGAAGTTCATTGATGTGCAGGACCAAAGGATTGAGAGACAGGGCACGATGTGAGGCATCGGAGAGGAGCTCTTGAACCACGATAGAGTCCAGTTCAAGTATCACGTGGCGAAAATCAAGGGTCCAAGCTAGTTGAAGACCCGAATAGACACCCTAGAGTTCAGCCGAAACCGGGGAACAGCGACCTATATTCTGAGCAAAACCACCTAGCTAATAGTTTTCGAATGAGACCTCCTACAATGGCCGAGGAGGTGTCATTGCAACAAGCCCCATTCGTATTCAGTTTGACCCACCCAGGGGTGGGCGGGCAACACCCAATAAACTGTGCAGATCGTGCGCGAGGGGCCAAACAGGTGCAACAAAGCGAAGCTGAGACCTGAGAACTCAAGCGGACATGATTGAGGATGATAGTGACAAAAGAAACCGGTCGGGAGAACTGAGGGTCGAAAAGGGCCTGATTCCGCCATTTCCAGAGGAACCAACAAGCTGTCCCAAAGATAGCTGCCCATTTAAGGCCCAAAACCAACTGATGAGTCTGGAGGTTAGTAGTGAGTCATTCCTGATGGGTGGTAGTGAAAAAAGTGGAAGGGAGAGCGTGGCGGGGAAAAGTAAGCCAAAGAAGTGGCGTTTTGGAGCAATTGCGAACAACATGAAGCGAGGACTCCTCTAGTCGACAGTGATAGCAGTCCAAGATCATAATGAGATGCTTGCGAGCGCATTGTTGGTTGGAAAGGAGGCGGTATTGAGCAAAGAGCCGAAGAAAAGTGCGGATACACTGTGGGTCGGGCCATTGCCAAATGGTCTTCCATAAGCGGTCGGGTTGAGCCCGTGGGTGCTCCATAATCATATCATAGGCCGAAGCTGTAGTGAAGTTCCCAGTAGGTGACGGTCCCCACCAAAGTTTGTCAGCTCCGAGGTAAGGCTTCGGGGGAAAGTTCCCGCAATGGCCCGCCAGATTGAGGAAGGGAGGACAAGTTAAAATTGGGGCCAATCCCAATTACCAGTGTTGTCCACGAATTGGTGAACGCGACGGTCAAGTTCTGTGGAAGGGACAGGATTATTAACATACTGGATAAGGGGACCCTCGTTGGTGACCCAGGGGTCCAGCCAAAATCGAGTCTGGAACCCGTTGCCGATCATCCAACGCATGTCGTTAATCACATAGGGCCAAAGGACCTTGATACTCCTCTATACCATGGAGCCACCAGTTGGAGGGAGAGCGGGAGGGATATGATTGACATCAAACTTATATTTGGCCGATAAAATTTGGACCCACAAAGTATCGGATTTAGTGATCAGAGACCAGCCTACTTTGGTAAGCCAAGCGTCATTGGTAGCACGGATGTTCCGAATCCCTAATCCACCCAACTCCTTCAGTTGGCAGACTTGATCCCAGTGAACAAGGTGAAGCTTCCGATGTACGGGGGAGGAGTCCCATAAAAAGGTACGCATAATTTTCTCCAAATCATTGCACAAACTCTGAGGAAGGCGAACCGTTTGCATCGTATAAGTAGGGAGCACAGAGAGGACCGACTGGATCAGAGTGAGGTGGCCCGCAAAAGACAAGAAGTTGGCTTGCCACCCTGAAAGGCGGTGCTGGACTTTGTCAATCAGATACTGGTAAGTCTTTTTAGTGACTTTTTTGTGAAGCAGGGAAACTACAAGGTATCGACCGAGATCTAGGGTTTGTTTGAAACCCAACGCTCGACTAAGAGTACGCGCCGTAGAGGGGGAAATGTTACGGGAGTAGAAGACACGAGAGTTATCCTGGCTAATGCGTTGTCCCGACACGGCACAAAAAGAATCCAAAGTGGCCCGAATAATGGAAACCTGCTCAAGAGAAGCTTATGAGAACAAGATGAGGTTGTCGACAAAAAACAGGTGGGATATGGCGGGACTTGGGTGACTTAAAGTGATAGGCGACCAGCGTCCATGGGCCATGGGGTGCGTAATGAGATGTTCATCGCAGAGGGAGTGACATTGCAGGGACTGTTGGCGTCTCGTAGTAACCGCGTGATAGTACTTAGTGTTTCTGTCCCCCTGCGCGAGCCACTGGCAACCTGATTTTTGGTGCCGGAATAGTTCCTCCTGAATGAGTACCTGTTCAAGCTCCTGCTGAAGGTACAACTCCAAGTCGCTCAAAGAGGCCGAATCCCTGGCATCCAGGTTGGTTTGAAGGCCCCGAAGGTGAGTCATGAGTCGCCTTTTGCGGTAAAAAATGTTCCCAAAAGTGGTGGAGTTCCACTTCTGAAGCTGTGTAGCCAAATGGCAGAGCTTAGTAGGAATATTCGAAATATGGGGATGCCAATTGTCCTTAACAGTTTGGCCAAATTGGTCATGGGTCAACCAGGCAGACTGAAAACGGAAAGCCCGAGGGGGAGGGGAAGGAGACGGAGGATGCGCGAAGGTGACAAAGAGAGGGCGATGATCGGATTTCAGGAAGGGAAGGAGATGAATAGTTATGTGGGAAAATTTCGACAACCATGGACTGGAGCAGAAAGCACGATCAAGGCGGGCTCGAAGTTGGCCACGTCTCCAGTTGAATTTAGGACCAATAAAGCCAAGATCGTGCAGTTGACAACAGTGGATGCAATCACAAAAGGAAGGGCTCACTCCTAAGTGGAGGTTGGAGCCACCCCGTTGATCATCGTAGTCCAACTTGGCGTTAAAATCGCCTCCCAAAAGCCAAGGGAGAGCTGTAGACCGGGAAATGTGCTGTAAATGGTCCCACAAGAAATGTTGAAGAGAGTAAGTCGGGGCCGGCATAGATAACAGTGAATACAAACGGAGTATGGGTCCATTGGATCTTCACATGAATGAATTGTCGATGGGTTATCAAAATTTGAATAGAGGTGTCCTTATTCCATAAAAGCCAAATGCTGCCGGAGAAGCCTTTGGTCTCCACTTGGAAGGACTGGTTGAAACCCAAGTTCTTGATAACTTGTTGGGCTCCAACACCACTGATACGGAGTTCCATCAAAACTACCAATATCGCTTTGTGAGTGCGGATGTAGTTTTTAAGAATAGGCTAGAAGGATTTACCCCCAGCCCCTTGACAGTTCCAGAGGAGGATGGACATAAAAACAACAGAGAAAATGAGTGGGCTAACAAGCAGGGGTGCTGGCCCCATCACAACTAGTCCCTCATCAGGTGAACTCGTAGGATCCGTTGTTATTTCATTCATCGGGGAGTCAAGGATAAGAGTGGCAGTACGGATGGACGAAGGAATTATCGGAGGGTCGGGGGGCCTAGATGGGGGAAGAAGGTGTATGGTGGTGTTGAGTGAGGTGTGCTCTAGGTCGCTCGGTGGGTCCTCTTCCATTCGAGTATGGGTTGTGGCGTCAGGGGAAGGAGTGACAATGGAGGTATCGTGGAAAATAACCTCGGAATGAGAGGGCAAAGGGATGGTGATATGGTTATGGGTGGGATGGGAGGGATCAATGGGCTTTTGGCCCTTGTC
>JANITW010000006.1:61564759-61577545 GCA_027564335.1 Erythroxylum williamsii
ATTATTATTTATTTATTAATTGCAATATAATTAATTAAAATATAATTTATTCATTAATTAAAATATAATTTATTTTGTAAGTAAATAATTATAATATTTTTTACAAACCAACCACTATCAATGGTAATGATAATCATTCATTCCTCTTAATCAATCATTATAATTATAATAATAATCTTCATTCTCATTTTTCATTATACTCATTCACATTCCTATTACCATTTTTCTATAAATCAGAGATGTGATGGAGACAAAACAATTACAGTTAGAAAAAATCCATGCTGATAAAAATGGATCAGACATGTTAACCAAGATTCTACCAAAAGGGAAGTTCGAGTACTGTCGATTAGTAGCATGCTTGATAGAGCCCTCCATGTAATAGGGAGGGGGAGATTTGTTGGAGATGGGTCCTTCTCACATGGAGGGACTTCATCATTCAACAATGGTTGGCCAAGCCTCCAACGTTGACAGAAGATTCTTACAAACTTCTATTGCTGCAATAAACTCCGTTTCAGTTGTAGAAAGTGCAACACATTTTTGTAATTTTGACTGCCATGCCACAGCTCTTCCTGTAAAAGTAATCAAGTAACCTGATGTAAATTTTCTCGAGTCAACATCTCCAATCATATCTGCATCTGCGTAACTAGCTAACACATATTCGCCTCTTTCAAAACATTAAAAAAAAAAATGTACAATATATTCTAGCTACGTTGGCGAGGTAAGTTGTGGATGCGGGCAATGATGGTTACGTTCGACATATAGTATAGGAATTGACAAGCAGGTACATCTTTTAATTTCAAGAGTTGAAAGCTCCAACGGATATCTCTTTCAGTTCATTTGTACACTTAATTTTGTTTATTTTCCTTTTGCCAGCTCCGAGATAGTCTAAACAGGTTCACTTCACGTCACGATAGTGTGAGAGATTTCACGAAGATTCGTTTCTGTGTACGGGCAAGCTATTAGTTTTCTATTATTTTTGTAATTTTCTTTTTTTATCTCGATATCATGCCTTTTGTGGACATAAATGAATTGAATTCAGAACCCAAGTCAAGGCTTTTCTTGATATTGGCATTAAATGGTCTCCACTTTTCTCCTCTAGAGTGAGAGTAACGGTAACCAGGATTTAAGATGTTTACTAAACAATGTACATGACTGAAAGAAAAATCATGTCTTATGCTGATAACTGTATGCATTCATTCAATTCAAGCTTTATAAGATATTTATCATTTCATGGATATTTAATTATGACAACTAAATTTCATCATGTGATGAAAATTCATTATAAAGTTTTGAGATGTTTATAAATATTGTAGACTTATAACAACAATAATTTGAAGAAGTTTAGTAGAATGTATTTTCTTCCTAACTAAGATGTTATTTATCGTTACAGTAAATAATATTTTAATTAAAAATTTGGAATGAATATTTTAAACTTGAGAAATAATACCAAACATTAAAAAAAAAATTGTATCTCTTAATTTAAAATATATATTAAATAGATTTTTAATTAATATATAAATAAAATCATTAGTAAAACTCAAGTTAACGAGTGCAGAGGACTTTCTACACCATCATTCCGCCAACCTTCCGCATGCAAAGTTAAGCCTCTCCTATCAAGTTGTTTAAGATCTTATCGCGACGGCCTTGCAAAACCGCTGCCATTAGTCACCAACTTACCACTTGAGATCTTCTGTCTCTAATTACCCAAACCTTCCTATACTCCATGTATCTAAGTTAAATGGATGGCTTGAATGCATGAGGTACAGGAGCTTGGGTAATTGGGGACAGAAGAATAGGTCCCCCAACTTTTCCCTCCCTCCCTCCCGCGTCCGAGCCTCCTTATAGTTCATGTATCCAAGTCAAATGGATGACTTAAATGCATGGGGTACAAGATTTTGGGTAATTAGAGACAGAAGAATAGGTCCCCCAACTTACCCCAACTTCTGAGTGCGATTGCTTGTCAATCTCTCAAGCCAACGACTTTTGTGATCAAAGTTTGTTCGGTGGTATGAATATGATCGTCGGAATTGAATACTAATGCCTTTGATTTCAACCTTTCTATTGTAAGTTACAGCTAAGAATTAAATTTACGAGAAGTTCAATCATTGACTTTTCCATAATTATATGTTTTTATTAACACAAGATAAGAGGATTGCTTTTTCTTCCTAATATTCTATAATATCCTATTAAAATTTATAAATCACATTAATTGTTAAATTTTATGATAGCTCCCTGTCCAAAGCAGCCCGCGGTAATTATTCCCCTCATAATCATCTTGACATCTTAAGTCTAAAAAATGAAACAAGAAATTGGAGCTTGACGCAAGTATTTGGTTTCATTAGCGTCAAACTCCAAGTGACGACAAAGGTGGACCCCAGGCCACATGATACAGGACCTATGAGGGGTCGCCATGTTGGAAGGTAGTGGCCTAGTGGGATGGGGTGGTGGTGACGAGGTCAAGGGAAAGAGTTGTGAGTCAGCGGAGTGAGTAACCCTTGCCCTTGGACATGGAACGTCGAGATCGCCACGTCCTCATTGAAAGTGACATTGATGCGTTGGTGGTGGACACATTTGTTTTGTCTTTTCCCTTGCCCTGTTTCTCTCTGCCTCGTTGTCATCTTTTAACTTTAAAAACCCCAACGTTACTATTTTACCCTTGTTTGTAAGAACGGTTAATGTCACTCTGTAACAACAATTTCTTCCTTAAAAGCCACCCCCACCCCGCCCTTGTGCTGGACTTGCTGTCTGCCTTCCTCAGCTCCTGTCCATTAATTTCTAGTTATTACTCAACTCTTGTCTTTTGTTGGTCTCCCTCTTTCTTCACCTCTGTTCTTTGTCACTCTCTCTCTCTGTTTGTGTGCAAGGATCAATAGCTAACGTTCTTCTGAGTGATGGGTGTGAGCTGTTCCAGGTGCTCCCACACTTCTCATATCACCGAGATCATCATCACCAGCTTCTTCCGTCACAAGTCTTAGGTCCAAGGTGACAAAAGTTGAATAGAAGAACATAAACTAGAGATTGTTTTGCTGTGCGAGTACCGGGCCGTTTGATTGTTTGACCCGAGCTGCCCTCTCATGGCTGCTTGAGTAAGTAAATTACTTATTATCGGACGTGATACCTTTGAAAAGCATGGAGGGGGTTGTCGGTTGTGGGAGTTCTAATTCTCGTTCGAACTTGTGTGCTTTGCTTCAAACCCATAAAAGTAGTTTTGGATCTTCTCAGCACCCCGAGGCATTTTTCCTTTCTGGATCTTCTCCGTCCTTACTTGGTACCTGCTCTTTCTCTCCCATAATTCCCTTCGACTTTGACCATCTGTAGTGATATCTTTGTTTGTTTTGTTTCCTGTATTTTATTTCGACGACGAACAATACAATACAATACAGAGAGCAATTATAAAGCATCTTTTTTGGGTCAAATTAATGAATTTTTAACATGATTGACGTAATTGCACTTGTATTTGATGATCGTTCTACATATTACTCTTCAGCTTCTACCCTGATTCTTAATCTGTTGTGCATCTTGATTAGTTTTCTGTTCTGTTTATTCCATGTAATCTGTGATATGGAGATTTCCTAGAACTTATGTCCTTATTAAAGTTTGTAATGTTCATAATAAGAACGTGCTAATTGAAGCGTAAAAACTAGCTAAAATTAATCGTGCTTGATCTTCCAACTCTTAACTATGGGGTGGCTGAAATTTAGGCCGAAGATCCATGGTCAGCTTTGAGGATGTTCACCAAGTGAATGGATTGACTAGGCCATTTTTTGGGTCATTTGATAATGATGGAAATGGAGATGATGAATTGGACGAGTATTTCCAGCAACCAGAAAAGAAGAGGAGACTAACTGTTGACCAAGTTCAATTTCTGGAGAAAAGTTTTGAGGTCGAGAACAAACTAGAACCCGAAAGGAAAATACAGCTTGCGAAGGACCTTGGTCTGCAGCCTCGTCAAGTCGCCATATGGTTCCAGAATCGCAGAGCAAGGTGGAAGACAAAGCAGCTTGAGAAGGATTATGACGCACTTCAAACGACCTATGATACTCTTAAGTCTGATTATGATAGTCTTCTCAAAGAGAAGGATAAGCTAAAGTCCGAGGTAAAGATTGGAATTGGTTTCTTTGGATATAGTATTGGAGTAGCTTTATGATGTTTGATGTTTTTCGGTATTGGAGTGGCTTTATGATGTTTGATGTTTGTCAGGTTGAATCACTGTCGGACAAGTTGCTTCTTAGGCAGAACAACGGAACTTCATCATCTGTGAAAGACACATTATCACGGGAACCACAGGAAAAACAGGTTGGTGATAATGATTCCGCTTCTGAGGGTGCAGTGTCCAAAGTTTCAGTATTGGCGTGTAAACAGGAAGAGATCAGCTCAGCCAAAAGTGATATATTTGATTCAGAAAGCCCGCATTACACTGATGGGGTTCACTCTTCATTCCTGGAGGCTGGTGATTCTTCTTATGTTTTTGAGCCAGAGCAGTCTGATTTGTCCCAAGATGAAGATGATAACTTAAGCAAGGGACTCTTGACTTCATATGTATTTCCAAAGCTTGAAGTCGTGGAATACTCGGACCCTCCTGCACCTGCAGGTTTTGAAGATCATGCGTTTTGGTCATGGTCCTACTAAGTTACACCGTTTGTATATACGCCTCATGTCGTGTTTGAAGCTTCTTGTTGCAGTCATTGCGAACAAGTAATAAACACAGTCCATGCTATCCAAATGCAAGTGTGATGTTGGGTTTTGTTTGTAGACAGTAGTTGGGAATGATGAAAAGTTGCCGCAGCTGTAGTCCTTTTCGTATTGGGGTTTCTTGAGATGGCGTTGGTGAAGGTGAAACTTTCATGTAATTAAATAACACGTTCAGATTTGAAATTGATTTGGTTGATGGTTCTATTCAATGAAGTTAATTCGGTGCTATTGTAATCTTCTCACTCCCTCCTGGTTTCCTTCATTACCATGTCGTTGATACACCAAGCCTAAGCCAAATAACTTCTAAATTTATATAAAAAGTGTTGTTACACAATGGCTCTTGACTTGCGACAGGTGTGCTTGTTATTACACGCTTGCATTGACTTGTTAGAAACTCGCGGTTACGTGTACTCCAGAAACGAACTTGCAAATTCAGCTGATTGGGAATCAAAAGCATATGTGTAGCTTTGGAGTAACAACTAAGACCTCGCTAATATTTGTCAAAACAAGATGTTAGGTAGCAAAATGGACGAAACTCTGCAGTAGAGCAATCGGGTGGTGACTAAAGAGTATTTGACGAAGACAGCTTTTTAATTTTGACGATGTATATGTGTAGGTCCACACTATAAAAAATGGAAAATTGACATGTCGCTTTGAAATTTTAGTGATGTTCAGGGGATCATCATTAGCTGCCTTCTTAGGGCAAACTTCGTCCACAATTATAGCAAAGGGTTTGAAACTATTCTAAAAATAAGATGATAAACCGGTTGTCTTATCATAAAGTTCTGCTGATCCCACAAATTAAGTTAGGAATCATAGGCTTAATTACCAAATACAAATTTTCCCCTTAGACAAACTAAAGCTACTCTTGTAGGCTTACACAATCACAAGTCCCAATTATGACTAAGGACTACACAATGTGCCAAGTGGCGACCTGATCCTGGAAGCTGGAGTTGCTTCTGAAAGTTGCTTACCCACCACTGCTGGCCGAGACAAGAGTTGATGGGGATTGAACAGATGCCACCCACGTGTATGGTTTAGATATACTCTCAAACAACAAGACCGATCGCTTTCACCGACAGCCTCCACCAAGCCAACCCCACAAGAGGGAATCTCCACCCCATGACGTGGACGTCTTCAGATCATCGTGGCATGTGATTCTGCACCTGATTGGCTGATCATTCAGGTCAAAAAATGGATGGGGTCCCACTCCCACTCCCACCACAGTGATTGTGATTTCTGTTTTGTCCTTATCATTTTAGGCGCTTGACAGGCGAAGGAAGGGAGAGAGAGATGCAGGCAAGAGTGGATGAACTTGGGAAGGGGATGTGTATGGTGGTGGGGCCCAGCGATTTGAAGGTGAATGGCTGAGAATTTGCTATCAACGGCGGTGTCACACGTGTTCAACTGCGCCGATGAAGAGTCTTATCACACGTGTCATTCAGGTGTTGCTGTCTCATCAAACTGACGACGGGGAAGTGGAGTAAAGCCCTGGTGTTAATTGGCCCCAGTAGTGTAAATTTATTCAATTTGACCTCATAAATGTTAATTTTAATAATTTGAAAGGCTTCTCCTCTTCCTTTTAATTGAATTCAAAATATTAAGTAAACAAAGTTAATTATCCTTAACTTTGTTTTTTCTGTTTTAAAGCTTATTTAAATATTCACTTCGTAACTATGATTTGGTGGCTTCTAGGTCAAGCTACCAAAGCCCAAGTTAGTTTAATTTCTCATTTATAGTAATAACTCAACTTTCATTACTAAAGACATCTAATATAGTCTTAATACGAGAAATAAAGGCAACAAGTATATTTCTAACATGATCTAAATGAAATTGTATTCAGTATGCTTTGTGGGGTTCATATCCTATAAAATAGGATAACGAAAGAGATCTTGAAATGCTAAAGTATAATGTTGATATGGGTAATGAAATTTAGTAATTTATTTTGACTCAAGACTATTCTTCTTAAATTTCTAATCCATTAGAAGCTTTTCATCCTTTTTTATCGCCCTTATTTAGTTTAATAATTTGCTCTTATAGAGGGTCTTGATAATCATTTTTGTTTTTTCAAAGATAAGGATGACAAATATAACCTGGTTCTACTTTTGACTCCAATTGGCTGAGCAACGAAGCCAAAGGGAAGATATAAAATAACTCGTTTGGTTAAAAAAAAGTTAAAACTATGATGTTGGGTCGACCGAGTCAGTTGGGCTTTGGCCTATTGGGCTATGACTCGAGTCACAGGTCAATCGCAAGTGGCCCATTATCATTTTGAGTCAAAGGACGCTCTAAATACTTAGACCTACATTATTATTTGCAATATTTTTTTTCGAATTAAGATGGTTAGATTAATAGAAAATGACATGTATAAATTCTTTAATAACAAGATTCTTCCAATCAAAAGCTTTATATGCTTTATTAGTTAAGGGGTAATATAAAAAAATTCATCTGCTTCTTAATCATATTTTTAAAAGTTATCTTTAGTGTTCAAAATATAACATTTATAACTAAACATTTTAAAATAACTAATCATTGACTTTTTTTCTATGCTAAAATGCATTGGTTGTTTTATCCATAAATTAGTCTTATTTAAACTATATTAAACATAAGATATGCGACTTTTGTAGTCTTTTCCTAAAAATATATTGGAGGTTATATCTATTTATTATTATTTTAAATATGTCTTGTAATATCCTATTTTTTCTTTCAATAACTTTATTTTTTGGGGTTTTGGGAGTATAAAATTTATGAAAATATTATTTTCTTCACAAAAAAGATTCAGACAATACATTTTTAAAATTCATACCATAATCATTATTAATTATGTAATAGAGATTTTTTATTTTGAACTCTCTTAATAAAATTCAAAAATATTCTAAAGCATTCAAATTTGTTATCTATAAATAATACCCATGTAAATCTACTAAACTCATCTACTATAATCATGCACAACTTTTTCCACCTAGATTAGCGACCTTAATAGGGCTAAAAAAAATTCATGTGAAGTAATTACAAATGTACAGTAGTAATTACAAAAAAGTCAATAGAGGTTACTGACTTTTTGCTCTTAAATATTCTTTTAGTTTGTTTCCTATTTGCGAAGCTCCACACATCTTGTCTTTCTTAAACTTGATTCTTGGAAGGTTGTGGGCAAGTTGCTTGAAGTTAAGGTTAGAGATGAGATTCATTCTTGTGGTCCAAACCTCTTATGTCAAATATATGTATCTGCACTTATAAATATTAGATACTTCATTCTTTGGTTAGAGAAGTCATTAAGATCAATTGTGCAAATGCTACCTCTTAAAAATATAATGCTATTATTAACAGTTTTAGAAATAATACATGATTTTCCTTCAAAATATAATTTGTAATCTTTATCACATTGTTGGCTTACACTTAATAAATTATACTTTAAAAAACTTATAATAAAAGTACATTATTCATTGTAATATGATCTCTCTTACCAACTTTTTCAATGTCAATTATCTTATCCTTGACATTGTTTTTTGAAGTGAAAATTTATTTGCTTTTATTTTTAAAAGTTAAAATTGAGATGTATTACTAGTTATGTGCCTTGAGCATCTACGATATATATGTTGCAATGCATTTTTTCTTGAAAAATATAGTTTTACTGTTAAGTGTACTCTTATAAGTACACCTAATCTCACGCTTAATATTGAAATTACTTTAAGCTCCTAGTATGCACTTTATTTTTTTGTTTCTTTTAGTAAATTTATACAAGGATTTCTTAAGAGCATTGATCTAATTATTTAATATTTCATTTTTAATTTTTAGTGCATTTAGGTTTTTATTGCCTATAATGACCACATTCTTAGATACTCTGATACTATGTAATTCTCTCTTTATTTTCTATTTTCACTCATTATACATCTAAATGCTTTTAGGATTTTTTGAGTTTAGAAGATAACTTCTTCCTATTCATACTCATAATTTTAAAGTTGTCAATTTGTTAATCATATGATAATGCAACATCGCTATCAGTACCATAAGATTTATAGTTAGAGAGTACCTCATCTTCATCTTTAGCTATGAAGCATAAGTGAGCTATTTCTCCTTTTGAATGTTCAATTTTAGAGTCACTTGTGGTGACCTAAGTTGATGCTTTGAGAGCTTGTAATCCTTCTTCTCCTTCTTGTCATTTCTTTCATATTTTTCAAAATTTTCAAGTGTGTGCCAAATTTTGTGAGCAGTTTCATATAAAAATGCCCTATTTAATTCATTCCTACCTAATGCATATAATAATATAAATGCTTTACTATTTATAGAAATAAGTTCCTTATGTTATAGATTCTATTCTTCCTTTAGTTTAAGAAACCTTTTATAATTAAAGACTTTCATGAGGGTGAAAGGGCTATTTGAAACTATTTGTTGCAAATTAACACTTTTGGCCATTAAGAAAAACTTCATCATAGTTTTTCAATAAAGATAGTCATTTTCAATAAAGAAAGATGCTCTATTAATGGCTTGTCCCTCTTAGTTGTATGATGATGAACCTAGGTGTTCCGTTATGATGTTTACTCTTCTTCTTTTTTTTTTTGAAATGCTAAGTTAAAAGACTAGTCCCCAATATTACCTAAGAGGGTAGGGTGTTGGTAAATTTGGATCCACTTCCACAGTGTCTGTGAAGCAATCAAATGGTATAAGTGAAGGAAAGTGCTTATATAGCTTTTAATGGGGCTTCATGAACCATGAAGCAAGCTAAAAGTCAACTATTGCCCTAAGATCCTTTATCTTGAATAGTAACAAAACATATTTTGTGATTCCAATGATCAAACCACTACAGGAAATTCAACTAGAAAATTTTAATATAATTGTTTTAGTTGTGCTAGTTTCAAAAATATAAAATCCTTTGAAATAAAAGAAGTATAACTCATAGTAGGAGCATTGGAATCAAGATGTCTATGTTAAGGAGAGCTACTTCAAACTAATAGACTATTCAGATTGGCAACAGTGAAATAAAGGAAAAAAGTAAAACTCATCAAAAAGTAGTAGAAAACCATTACACATTGTTCCTAAGAAAAGCCAAAGAATCTCAAAAAAATCTACCTAGCTTGAAGATTTTGTATTAAGTGTTATTATTCTTCCCAGCAACAGTCAAGAGGATTCTCAAGCTGAAAATGTAATTTTGGGATAAATTCCTAAGAGGTTAAATCAAATTGTACACACTATTTCATAAAACATAAATTCATATTCATAAATCCTTAAGAATTTCACAAAATTAAGAAAAAGATTTACTTCACTTCCCTCCCACTCCTCTGCAGCGAACCAACATGCAAATTGCAAAAACTAAAGTTTTACCTAGATTAAAAAGTTAAAACTTTACCTCTTAGTCCTTTGTGGTAGGCAACCTCCATCCTCAAGTTTTGCTTGCTTCAAAATGTAAAAGCTTCTCCTTTTTCTATGCTTACGTTTTTGTTTACAAAATGCAAAAAGGTTTTGTTTCAAAACTCTTGGTTAATTTACTCATTATTAAATGATTGTGTTCTGGTTAATGACCAAATAATTTGTATTAAGCTAAATCACACTCAATTTGTTTCAACACGGTTCCATTTTGTAAACAAACAAAAAAAAAGATTTATACCAAAACACAATTGTTTAGCTTTAGGGGGTAATTAGCAATTATATGTTAAAAAGTCACAAGAACTTGACGCATAATCACTTGGGTACAACGTGCACCTCAAACTCCATTTGTAACAAGTTTAAGGTTAAATTGGTAAAAATAAACGTTTGGAAACCTACATGCCATAACATCAATATTAAATATTGTGGGGCAAATTACAACTTTGTTTTTCTTTGAAAACATCATTCCTATTACTTGTCTGATTGCAACACAAAGACAGAAAGAAAAAATGGGGCAAATTATATAAAAACTCGTTCTTCAATGGATTTAAAAAGTACTGAAAATACAAGGGATGCACTCATCTCCATTGCATACACTGGTCATGCTACAAAAAAGATTCGAATCTATGAACGGGAGGAAGACCCTCTGTAACATCCCGTTACCGATGTGACAGGTCTATCGGTAATTTGGATCGGGTTAGGATTGAGTACAGGCAAATGTTGCATTGCACATGCATTATAGTTTCTATAGTCATCGGTAAATAATTATTGATTGCATAAGCATATGAATGTACATACATGTATGACAATTTCCCGACTTAAATTGTGAAAATTGGAAATTGAGTGATAAGTGCATAAATCAGGTTTTGAATATAGAATTGGAATGAAATTGAAATTGGAGGACTGGAAATTGAAATTGGAATATACGATCATGAGTTTCCTATTTTTGTGAATTTATAGGAATTTTTCTGAAATTTTTAGAGTATTGGTTCTGGACCGAAAAATTGGCTTAGTGACTGATAAATTGGATTCCGGTTCCGCAGTTGATTGACAATTGAGATGAGACAATTTGAATTATGATTTCAGGATTTATTATTTATTTTCATTGCGAAATTGGGAGGAAATTAGAATAAGAATGGGAATTGTTAGACCCTAAGATTTGGGCATGTGGCAGATGATTAGCCAAACATGCCCTTAGCTTTAAATCCCTTATATATAAGCCTTATCCTTTGAATTTGCCCCCACGATTCTTCCCTTTGGCATTGAAGAAAATCTCTTTTTCTTCTTCTTCTCTTCTCCATCGTGATCCTCCATCATCCTTGCTTATGGTTTCCATTTTTCTTCCCTTAAATTGCTCCAATCATCGTTGTTAACCTAGCTTAATCGGATTTGAGAAAAGATGATGAAAATTGGTGAGAAAATGGAGTTTTGCCGTGGGTGAGCATAGCTTGGGATTTGGAGTTTCTTGGAGAATTTTCAAAGGTTTAAAGCTTGAATCAAGTAAGTTTCTACTTGTTTATGTTTTAAATAGTTTGATTTGAGCATTGAATGAGGTTATTAATTGTTTGAGAATTTGAAAGTTTCGGATGTTAGGGTTTTTAAGAATTTCGTTGATTTTGATTTGGGGTATTTGATGATTAATGGTTATTTGATGGGTTTGAGGTCAGAAATAAGTAGTATTTAGAGTTTGAAATTGTTTGAGAGTGTTTAAAATGGAATTGGATGAAGTTGAATATGAGAAATCTGGGAATTTCTGGGTTTTTGTCGCAATTCTGCGATCGCACGCCGCGACGTGTGATGAACACGCCGCGGCGAGCGGGTTGCTCTTCACACACCGCGAGGCGCGATGCACGCCGTGGCGAGTGAAATTGTTCCGCACGTCGCGACGAGGAAGGGACGCACGTCGCGGCGAGCAGAAGAAGATTCGCCGTGTGAGAGCCGCGTACGTTGCGGCGAGCAGGCGTGGTTTAGCGGCGAGGAAGAGAAGTCTCGCCGCCGCGAGGACGCCTGTTCCTCGATTTTGAAGATTGTTTAATTGAAGATTTTTGAGGTTTTAATTTTGAAGAATTGGTTATTGATTGATTGGAATTTAAAGACTAAGAATTGTGAATTTATAAGAATGGAAATTCGGAATTTATTTCGAAAGTACTCAAAATCGGATGGCGATTTAATAGTAAATATGGTTTATAATTGGAATGTGATTTTGGAGAGTTTGGAAAATAGTAAATTGAATTGAATTAAGGTATAAGAAATTGCTATCGAAATTGAGAGAAAGAGTTAAATTGGAAAGATTCAGGAATAGGATCGGGAATGTCATAACATGTATAGTACTCATCGTGTTTGCTATGTATGCATTTCTAAATATTAGTAATTGTGCATTTTAGTAATTAGAAATTGTTTGACTGTTATAGAGGCACCGTTGGAACGACGATTCCACGGATGCTGCGGGGACTTCTAGGCTATAGCTTGGAAGTGCAGGTGAGTAACCTAGTTGGTTTCTCAACCTATATGTGTTTAATTTCATGTACGATTGCCATGTAGAGTTAAGGAAGGATTATGTGTGTTTGTTTGATTAATTTCGAACCACAGGTGTTCGAAATATTTGGAATGTGTGATAGAAGTGTTAAATGTGCATAATTGAAAGTGAATTGGTTAAATGCGAGATTGGACCTAGTGTATTAGGTTGTGACACAAATTATTGTAAAACAAGGCATATGTATTCATGCATAATTT
>JANITW010000006.1:61580288-61603752 GCA_027564335.1 Erythroxylum williamsii
TTTGCTCTTCTTCCCTATTCTTTGCATTTAAATTTGTTTAACTTGTTTTTGTGTGAATTAACTTCTAATTTTTTGTAGAACTTTACGAAAATGTTTAAAGATCTATTCAACCTCCCCTTCTAGATCATTTACAATTTATGTCGATTTTCATATGGAATTGCCAGGGGGCTAGAGGTAAGACCTTCAAGCTTATTATTAAAAATTATATTCAGATATATAATCCTATTCTTATTGTCTTGGGCAAGTCAAGAATAAGTGGAAATTGTGTGAAAAAGGTTATTAGGAGCTTAGGATTTGAGCACTCTTTCAGGGTGGAAGCTTCAGGTTTCTCGGGAGGTATCTGGTTATTATGGAAAGCTAATTTAGTTGTCCGAATTATGTTAGCTCACCGATAATTTGTACATACTAATATTTAATGAAGGCAATCTTCTTTTGACTTCACAGCAATTTATGCTAGCCCTACATATTCCTTACAACATTTCCTGTGGAATTATCTACATAGAATTGCTTAGATCACCTCTAAACCTTGGATTCTGGGTGGAGACTTCAATGCCAAGCTAGAGAGTAATGATAAACGAGGAGGTTCTAGACTCCAACCAATAGTCAATTCTCAGTTTTGGGATTGTGTACAATGTTGCCAACTGCAAGATCTAGGATTCTCATGGCCAAAGTTCACTTGGAGAAGAGGACAGATACTTGCTAGATTAGACTGAGTTTTCAGCTCTAATTCCTGGCAATCAACATTCCAGAATACTCCTGTTACTCATCTACCCTTTTTAAAGTCAGATCATCGGCCACTTCTTATTATTCTAAAACAAAATATGCACATACCTCCGACCTCTAGGCCTTTCAGATTTTAGGCAGCTTGGTTGACACAAGAAGGCTTTGATCAGATTGTCGAAGATAATTGGAAGCCTAATATGTCTAATTTTAGTGGTGCGGTACGAAATCTTTCAAAATCATTACATCATTGGAACTTAAATACTTTCGGCAACATCTTTCATCGGAAAAAAAGACTCATGGCATGACTGAAAGGAATTCAAAAAGTTCTAGAAGAAAAATACTCGAATTCTCTATGAGAGTTGGAGGAATATCTCCGTTCTGAACTAGAACAAGTTCTTTGTCAAGAAGAGCTTTATTGGCACCAACACTCATGATGTCAGTGGTTAAGCTAGGGAGACAGAAACACTAAGTATTATCAAGCTATCACAACTGCCACACGACAAAAAGTGAAGGTTGCTACATTGAAAGATGATAACGAGTGCGTGGGATCGGACATAGAGAGTATAAAACGGATAGTAAAGAATTTCCTTGAGGAACTCTACACAAAAGAAATTCATTCACCTAGGAACCTCCTTATCACAGGTTTTTTTCCTTCACTCTCTCACAGGGCTATAACTGACATGCAAACTCCACTTAGTCCTGATGAAATGAAGTCAGCATTCTTTGATATGGCACTGAATAAGGCACTAGGATTTGATGGGTTTACCGCCTTATTATACCAATCTCAATAGAACACTGTCAGACCTTCATCGACATTGTTTATCTAGAAAATTTTTAGACATTAAGTCTAGGAATTTGAACTAAATCATACCATTTTGATTCTTATACCGAAGATTTCAACTCCCACGTCGATCACTCAATTTAGGCCAATAGCTTTATTTTCAATGATTTAGAAAGCTCTTACCAAGATTATTGTCAACCGTCTCAAACCTCACCTATAGAATCTCGTAGCTCCAACTCAATGCAGTTTTGTACTAGGTAGACTGATAACAAACAATATTATTATTACCCAAGATGTTATCCACACAATGAAAAGGAAATCGGGACAGAAAGGAATGCTTGCTATGAAGGTGGATCTTGAAAAAGCTTACGATAGGCTTTCTAAGGATTTTATCAAAGATACACTCATCGATATTGGGCTTCCTGAATCCTTGCTAAATCTGATAATGAAGTGTCTTTCCTTGGTTTCTATGCAAGTGAATTGGAATGGCGAACTTAGCGACGCATTCACTCCCACCAGAGGTATTTGACAGGGCAACCCCCTATCACCTTATCTTTTTGTACTATGTATGGAAGGACTGGGCTACTCAATTACTAACTCAGCCTCTCAAGGAAGATGGAAGACAATTAAATTAAGTAGAAGAGGGCCTTCCATCTTTCACTTGTTCATTGTTGATGATCTCATTCTATTATCAGAAGCTTCCATTGAACAGGTGTACGAGATTAGAGACATGTTACATACTTTTTACGCAACATCCAGACAAAGGGCCAGTCAAGACAAATCTCGTTGCTTTTATTCCAGGAATATACATCACTCGAAAGCGCACTATTTAAGCAAAGTATTGGGTTTCAAGCAGACAAATGATTTAGGGCGCTATCTTGGCGTGTCCCTCTTGCATAAGAGAGTTAGTAAAAGAACCTACCATCATATTCTTAATAAGGTTCAACAATGTCTCTCGGGGTGGATAGCCAATTTTTTGTCACTCGTAGGACAAATTACATTGACACAATCAGTCATCGAGATGTTTCCCATTTATACTATAGAAATGGTCCGACTGTCTCGTCATCTTTGTGATGATTTAGAGAAATTAATGCGCCAGTTTTCATGGGGCTCGAACCAAGACAACATAAGGATAAATTTGGTAAATTGGAAAAAAGTCTGTCAACCTAAAGAGATGGAGGGCCTTGGCATTAGAAAATTTGGGAAAGCAATGATGCCTTACTAGTAAAGCTAGGGTGGTCAATGGTTTCTAAGCCTAATGCATTATGGGTACAAATACTCTTGGCTAAGTATAATTTTGATGCTAACAATATTCCCTCTTCTTTTGATGCAGCAGGTAGTTCGATGGTTTAGAAGAGTATAAAAGTTACTTGGCACCATGTTTTGCAGGGCATGAAATGGATGATATGTGATGGATCCAAGACTCAATTCTGGCTAAATCCCTAGGTTGAGGATTGGGGACCTCTTATTTTACATGCAGTGGCTCCTATTCCTCTAGCAACTATTGATCTCCGTGTTCAACACTTTGTGGATATTGCAGGTAACTGGAAATGAGAAGCGTTCCAAACTATGCTTTCTTCTTCGATTTGCATGTCCATAGCGAGTATTTTTCTGTCGAAGGCCTATTTAGGGCCTGATAAGCTAATTTGGGGAAGATTGGGCACTAGGTAGTTCACTACTGCATCCGCATACTCCATGATAATGGATCATGAAGACGTTTCGTCCGATGGGTTTTGGAAGACAATATTGTAGTGGAAGGCCCGCAACGAATTCACTCATTCCCTTGACTCCTCTTATACAATCGATTACTTTCTAATCAACAACGAGTTCGCAAACAATTAACATCTGATGCTGCGTGCTATCGTTGCCAATTAGACGAATCCTCACTGCATGTAGTGCGCGACTACTTCAAAGCCTGCAAATTGTGGAGTATGTTCCCTCCACAAGTAGTCTCCTGTTATTTTTTTCACTTTGACAACTAAGGAGTGGCTAATAAGGAATATACAAACACACCGACTTGTGCTTGGCTTGGATTGGTCAATTATCTTCAGGACTGCGTGTTAGTTTTTATGAACTTGGGAAAATATGACCCTTTTTGAAGAGCACTTTTCTTGGCCAACTTTCCCAGCGCATCATGTTTTGGAATATGTCCATCAAATTTACAAGGTATCGGTCTGGCAAAGAAGAGCAAATATGGTCAATTGCTCTTGGTGTGAGCAGCTTATAGGGTTAGATTAAATACGAATGGAGTGAGCAAAAGATCACTCTCTTTAGCCACAGCAGGTGGCCTGTTTTGTGATGGTTCAGGCACTTAGCTTGGAGGCTTTGTGTAGAATATTAGATGGTGTTCCTCTATCTCTGCTGAACTTTTGGAAGTTTTTTCGAGACTTAATCTCGCTTGGAACCTGGATTATAGTTGATTTGAATTAAAGGTGAATTCGAGTGCGGTGATTAATCTACTTTCATCCCCGTCGAAACGCGCAGTGTCTCTTAATTCTGTAGTTCTAGGTATCAATGAATTGTTTACTCGTAATTGGGTAGTTTTAACTCGGCACATCTACAGGGAAGGTAATCGGTGTGCTGACTGGCTTGCTAACTTTGCAAACCAGTTCGAGCTAGAGATTACTACTTTTGATGTAACACCCATTAGGTGCCTTTCAATTCTAATCGAGGATATGTCGAGAGTTCGTCGCCCTAGACTCGCCATGTAATATGTATCATGCTTACTCTTCTTTTAAATAAAAAAAAGACTAATTTGGGCTTCTTTTTCCTGATTAGCTTTTGAATTTTGACACTCAACCAATTTTTTAAATGTTGATGGACTAATTTCAAATATTAATATGAAGATTTGAAGATTGTAAGTTGTAAGTCTCCGTATAACTAATAATTACAAGAGATTAAGTTGAGTTTGAGTCATCTAAGACAAGAGTTTAGTTTATTTTTTTTAGCTCAAAATTGACCTGATTGAAATTTTAAAGTCTAAAATTCGATCATATCAAGATCAAAATGAAATTATTTTTTTAACTTACTAAAAAATTGTCATTTTAGTAAGTTATGCTAAATTGAGGTCGTTTTATTTAAATTGGTCAAATTAAGTTGAATAAACCTTTTCAAACTTAAATATAATTTAAAATTTGATTTAGCTCAAATTTAATTTGTCAATCCGGAGTTAAATTGTGTTCAATTTACCATCCCTACTTATAACGTGATTGAGTAGAAATTATTGTAAAAATAGAGATACTAATCAGTAAGTTTGCGATTCAACGGAAGGTGCGATGTTCCTTTCCTTGAAGTCCAAATATTGATGGTGAGAAGAAAGGGCCTTTCCAGAATGTCACACGTATATCTTATGTTGAAATGGAGCCTCGAACTTGATTCTACTTTTTCCGGCATTTGATGGATTGATCAATCTCGTTCTTTCTCAGCCAAAACTTAGCGCACGTTTTCCTTCGTGCTCTGTAACAATGAATTCATCAAAACAAGAAAATCTAACACAGGAAACAGTTATTCCTCACATAGAACTGAGGGATTGTGGAAACCGCAAGTTTTAGGCAACCTATGGCTGAATTTCATGCGCAATTCCGTTATCATTTTCATTAACGCTCTTTCCCAGACAATAGAATTGGACCAGATTGGCATTCCAAGTATTAACAGTCATGGAAGCATACAACATGCTTGTCCAAAATGAATATGGGGTTCCTTCAAATGCATTTCATGTTGGCTTGTTTGTAGGCTAAAATTTGACGTTGTCCTTCAAGTAACATACTATTACTTGCTGCAATATTAAACAAAGTGAAAATAAGAATGAAAATATGTTATGAGACGCTTTTAATATAAGAATTTTAGCCTCTAGGAGAGGATTGAAGGAAAGGGGAGAGTACTTACAAGTAAAGAAAGAATAACGCAGCTGGCAAAGCCAGGAAACAAAGCATACCAAAAGTTCAACTTGTGAAACTTGCTTCCATCAATGAACACAAGTGGCAAACTTGCAGCTTCACAAAGCTTTGTATTTTTAGTATCAGATTTAGGAAAGGAAACCCATAATTTAAAGAATTGAAATATGAAGGACCTGGTGGGTGGTTTGAACGTGTGTAGATCATGAACGCTATGGATGTAGCGAGGGCAGTGCTCCTAGCAAGCCAACCAGGGCCGAGGGTAGAGAACACCATGACTCCAATGGCTGCGCAGCCAATCTGTGCCATGAACATGTTGTACTTCTGCAGAAATTTTGGCACACATGTGGTTAGTGACATATCTAGAAGCAAAAGATCAAGCTTTTCAAGGTTGAATACGTAGCGATATTAAAGGATTATATCAGACATACCCAACATACAAGAAGCAGTGGCTGTTAGTAGAGATGTATTTTGTGGTCGATCTCAATTCCACTATATTACAATAACCCAAACATTTAAAACAGAACATTGCTCTATCTATTGTGCAGAACATGAGACTCAAAATGGAGCAGTGATACATTAAATTATGCAACATTAACATACACACAAGCATTGCTCCGTTAGTCGATTCAACATAAGCTCTGAACTCAATCACGAAGCCTAATAATTCATTTCTATGTGTCCACATTATATGTCGCACGAATTTCATACCTGGTTTACTTAGGAATCAGAGAGCAAAAAGAAAATGGGAAATCCTATCTCATTCATAACCACACAGCTGATTATAACATCCCACATCAAAACAACCAACTTCAGCTTAATTAATTTCTGATTTGCAAGAAAAGCAGGAAGATCAAAAGGGTACCCGAGCAGCAGGAGAAGAAGGTGCAGCGAAGAGGACAGCACAAACGGCCCCTAATGGTGCAATAGTGATTGAGAGCCCTTTCGGAGCCAGTACTAGATCCATCTTTCCCAATATCGCCATTGCCGCAAATGCTCCTGTCCAAATTTCCTTAATAAAATTGGTCCATAATCATATCAGAGCGAAATTTTCAGGGATGATCATTTAATTTTGCTAATCGGATATCTAGCATAGGACAGAAGTCACATTCTTTTCAACATTCAAAAGCCTTTCAAGGCCAACATAATGATGTCTCGAAGTTATAGTTGTATCTCATTGCATTTTATCAATCACTAACCTGCAGAAGGCCACAGAATGTCGCTGAGAGATGGTGAAGAAGAAGCCTTCTCTGGTTTCCAGGCGTCCCACAAAGGAACAGAGGCGTTGGTAGAACTCGAAGCCACAACAATTCCATGTTTATTCCTACTTTCAAACTTAATCGTCTTGTTGAATAAGGGAGAAGGCAACGAAGAACTCAAGCGTAAACACGTTGACGATACCAGTGCTGTTGGTGTGAAGCATTTATGATGACAATGATTATAGTAACCACCAGCCTTGACCTGCGTGCTCATTTTATCATCAAAATCACCAATACCCCGATAGACTTAATTGAGAGCAGTTTGCACAATTTGTATGCATATTGTAGTTTATTTATCGTCGAAAGAGGGCCTCATGACCGTGGAGAGGATCGGTGAGCTTTTGGGGGTGTCGAAAAGGCGTGGTTGGATAAGGAGGGGACAACTCGGCATTTCAACGCCCCTGCCTCCACTTGCTTTAATTTCTTGGAGTTTGTACATTTAACTACTATACCTTCCAATTTATTATCTTAATTCTTAAACTTTAAAACAACAAATTTATCCTAAACTTTCATATTAAATTAATTCTTAATGTTAATAGTTTTTATTTAGATAAAATTAATCATTAATGATTATTTCTACGACATAGAAATAAACCTTTTTTTTATTTTTTTCATTAGATATCTTTAGTTAGCCAGACTAATCCTAAACTCCTACGACCTCACCCAAAGAGCTTAGAGGATGTAAATCTGAAACCCCAAGATCTCTCAGGTTCTTACGTAGCCTGTACACTTTTGCGCACAAAGAGTCTTCACATACTCTAGATTGTTCAGCTTGATGATTGATCACTGGTCCCCCCTGCTCAGCATCAGGTTTCCATCAACCTTCAGGTTTCCTAGCAGCTCCAACTTCCACAATATCTTTAGAAATGAGGCGTTCGTAATTGTTCCAATCAAAGTGCTTTACCGAGGGTTAGAAATAAACCAATTTTAAATAGTGGGCAAGTAGGGCAGTAGAGCGCCAAAAGAGCGAGGAGGTAGACTTCGGATCCGCCTCATACACGATGTCCTTTGAAGCAAGGCAGAGCCCATACGGAAAAGGCTTGTTTTTCTTTTCAAAACAGAAGAACCAACTCCTATGGCCGGCTATGTTTGATCACCCTCTGACTCTGAATGTAACAGTTGAAAATGGGAAGGGAAAAGGAACTAGGGCAGAAACAAAATAGCTTAAGAAAGCTTTGATTTGTTGAGAAAGTTGGCAATTATTATTAAATTAGCAAAACTTTAACTTTATATTAACCAATATCATAGCAAAGTTGGCTCTTTTCTCTTAATAGACGATACATTTTAACTATATTAAAAATTCTAATATGATATCAAAGCAAGTTTAGTTCGGATTATTAATTTTTCAGTCGTTTATTTAGATATTCTAACTCAATATCTTATATTAACTAAACATAAAAATGTTAAGCAATTTATAAGTGGTAAGGGTCAACTAACCAAATGATTAATTCTAATAATTTGAATAATGGTTAACCCAAACTCAATTCTTGTTAACGGATTCTACACTCTACCTATCTGGATATTCAAATTTTCTGGATTTTTAATTTCTTGATTGTCCATCTGGATATCCAATCCTAGCGTCTCGGTCTGGTTATTGCTGTGCTTATTTTATAATTGACAACTAAATGTTCAGTTCCAATTACACTTGAGAGAGAATGTTAAAACATTCCATATTAACTAAACATGAAAATGTTAAAGAGTTTATAAATGATAAGGACCAACTAACCAAATAACTAGTTCTAATTATTTTAGCAATAGTTGATCGAAGTCTAATTTTTATTAATAAATTCTACACTCTACCCATATTAAAAATTATACTATCCATCACCATGTACCCCTACTTACACAGATGAATGGCGAAATTATTATTGAATTAGTTTTTGATTTAGGCTACACTACTACATTCAACATGGGACAGAGGTTCTGTTCCACTTATGCTGTGCTCCCTGTGCTACAAATAATCCCAGCCATCCATTAGAGTCTAATGGTTGGCTGGGATCATTTGTGGCACATGGGACACAACATAGGTGGAAGAGAAGATTTCAAGCCCATTCAACAAGGATTGTCTTGTTGACACAAGACAAGAAATACTTGGAAAAACTAGGGTTAGACGTAGAATTCTATTCGTCGGGAGACTGTACAAAGGAAGTTTGTTTCTGAAGACAAATAGTAGGTTGTTGACCTTTGACAACCCTTTGTCCGGAGTTTTCCGGTGGAAGCAAGCACAATGTTTGACATCAGGGGACTATGCCATGACAACTAGGTTGCTTGACCCTGGAGGTACACTTCCGTTCTAGAGTGAACTTAGGAGGAAAAGTCTCTACGTTGTGATGGCCAGAGAAACTGCCAGTGGTTGTTGACGAAACTAAAACATGTGGTCCAATCAAGTGACTGTGTGATACAAATCAGACCCTATAATTACTTCACCTTCGGACAAAAATCGGAATCTAATAACATGCCCAACTCTGTTACGAAGACCGATGAAAGTGGGACTGAGGGCGCTCTTGTGAGAAATCTTTAAGTTCTGAAGGAAATTCACAGCAATAAGTTGCTGCTAGAGATGTGAAGAAAATAATGAAACGTAATTTGTAGTTACTTGCTAGCTTAAGATGCCTGGAAAAGAAATTTCCCTTTTTATATTTTGCTTTGGTATTATTTTCTTCTTTTCATCTTCAAAACTAAACAATCACCACGTAAAACAATGCCATAATCTTTAACTTCTTCGCCTATGGCTACCTGGGGGAATTGTAGATGATAGAACTTTGAATTTGTCTTCAACCACGTACCTCCATGGACATACTTGAAGGAATAACAAAACAGACCATGCAAATTGAACAGTTGCAACAATCCGTATTTGCATGAATTGATTTACAAGCTCCACAGAGAGGAGCATCTGAGATAAGAGCTAAGATGGCTCATATATAGTTTGATGTATATATCTGATTGGCCATGCAACTGAATGGTTTATTTTGCTCAACAATAATCTGACTGTGACTCGTAGAAATCAGTCGGGCATGGAGACATGACTTCTTGTTCCAGTAACTGCAGTACCTGATTCATTGTAGGCCTATCATCAGGATTTGCATCTGTACACCTTGCTGCTATTTCCAGAATTGCTTCCACCGTTTCCATGTCCGAGTCTATGCATCTTTTGTCCACAACATTTTCCAGTTGATTCTCTCTTAACAGAGTATTCATCTGCAAAGTTGCTCGTATTTGTTACAGGTTTAACAGTAGACCAAACAATGTTCCACATTTTAACGAGGGAGGAAATTTTGGACCTACCCAACCAACAACATTTAAGCCTCTCTTGACAAAAGTTGGATCGGTTGGTCTTTTGCCCGTCACGAGCTCTAGCAAGAGAACTCCAAAGCTATACACATCTGACTTTTCAGTAGCTCTTCCACTTTGGAGATATTCTGTTCACAGTAACAATAATTAAAAAGTTAGTAGGCAGGGATACAGGATTATTGAGATTATTTTTGGAGTCAGATCCCTTGTTCAATATTGAGATCATAGATTGCAATGCTTCAGAATATTATAGAATAACATTTACATGAGCAAGTACTTGAGAATGACTGCAAAAGAAGTCCTAAAAGATTGAAAATATTGCAACATAGTACTTGATAATTTCAGGATGATCGAACGTTTAGCTATTTTTGCTGTTAGCTTATCAGTATCCCTCCAAGACGGGGCATATGTTCTGTCAAGCTGAATTTTTCTCATCCTCGGAATGTTCTGTTTGTATGCAGAATCACAATATTTGCGTAAAGCAAGGACAATAGAGGCAATGTGCAGGTTGCGTGAAAAAGTTAAAGCAACATCACACCACTTACATGTAGATTTTACAACTCCAGAGAACAAAACAATCAGTAAATAATAGCATAATATACATACCTGGTGCTAAATAACCGAAAGTGCCAGCAACTACGGTTGTGACATGAGCATCCTCGTCCACTAAAAGTTTTGCAAGGCCAAAGTCAGAGACATGGGGTTCCAGATTTTCATCTAGAAGGATATTACTGGATTTTATGTCACGATGGATTATTTTTGGACAACAGTCATGGTGCAAGTATGCAAGCCCCCGGGCAGAACCTAAGGCTATCTTCAAACGAGCACCCCAATTCAGTAGTTGTTCTTGTTGGGCGTTGTCTGAAAGGGTAGGAAATGCAGAAGAATCAAGGAAACAAAAATATCAGCCTCTGCGTTCCCATTTTCAACACATATCCTACACTACTAACTTAAAACAAGTGTAAGAAGTGTCTCATTTCATTCAAATTCAATTACCATACATTTGATCTTCAATTTGAAAAAAAACACTTGCATAAACATTCAGACCAGACACAAATACAGTGAAATTTGCAAGTTTCTATGCTCAAAGTCCAACAGGCATTAATAAGAAGCTCTGTGGAATCAGTGAATATTACTAGCCTTTCCAAGCTAGTTGACAATCAACAGCTTTGGTAATCATCATAATGAAGCAGTACTATTAAAAGAAAATAGGGGCATCAACCACTACGGCAATGAGCACATACGAGTTCTTGATTGTGAAGCTGTAAATTAACTGAATGCTCCAGGTCCAGGCAAATAGGTTACCATATTATGTATTAACAATAATTTCCTCCCTACTTTCTGCAACTCACTATTAAGTAATACAAAGAAGCATACCATGCAAAAGATCGTCTAGGCTGCCCATGGCCAGATAATCATAGATAAGTAGCTTTGATGAAGGGAACCTGCAGTATCCTCTCAGGTTTACTAAATTTATGTGCTTGATACTACCTAAAATCTCCAACTCTCTTTCAAAAACTTGATCACATCCTTCACGACTCCTGTCAATCCTTTTAACTGCAAATGTTCCACAATCATTCATAACCATCCGGTACACAGTGCCAAATCCTCCTGATCCAACTGTATCCTCTTCATCAAGAGACTCCAGCTTTTCTATGATTTCGCATGAAGCATACGGCAGGTCTCCATGAAAAGTAATAAGCTTTGTGCCTGAAGAAATAAGTGTTAGTCGCATAGAAAGATGATGGATTCACATTAACATTATAAAAACAAGGAAACAGTAAACTTACTCGCTTCTTGATGAACTTGTTTCCTTACTTCCGTGTACTTTTTAGCTGCTCTTTCCTTCTTTGAGAGCAAGCAAATCCACAGGAAAGCAAGAAGCACAACGAGTGTAAGAGCCATCGTGGACATTACACCAATAAGAATACCTTTCACGTAATGGGAGGATCTCTTTGCTGGGACTGTAGACATGTCCAGACTTAGTATATAAACTGTTAATAGCTTAATATAATATGATTTATTTACCTGCTGCCTCATCACTTGTGGCATGTGGTAGCACAGCAGGAAATCCCAATGAAGTTCGGCATGGCTTATGAACTTGTCTTCCACAAAGATCTAAGTTCCCGATGTAACTAACCACAAGAACCCAGCATCAGAACAAGTTCAGAACTTCACTGACTAGGGATGAGAAAAGAAAGGCAGAAGAAAGACAGTGACTGTCACAGGTATCCACAACAATATCATGTTCTCTTGCTATTATGTGAAGAAGCTAACATCATTTTTTAGCATCAATGAACATGTGCTGGATGAACACATATAGGTTCCCTTGAATTACTGTACCTAATAATAGTTCACAATTTCATCTTACGCCACAACTTTACATTTAAAAAGAACCAGACAATGCAAGTGTCACTATTTTTTAACATTTCATCTAAGCTTAACCACTTCAGAGGATGGCAGAATTAAGACATGTTATTATCAACTAGAAACAATGAAATGTTCTGAAAGCAAGAACATAGTATTTGGTTGAAAGAAACAATACCATAGAAAAATGATAGCAGTTATTTTAGGTTCAAATTTAGAACTTAAATCTGATTTCAAATCTTTAACAACCGTTTTGGGTAGCTTATATTTCTATTCAAGGTCTTTTTGTATCTTAATACTACACTACCATTTTTATCCTTTCTTTTTTCAAGTTTTCCTGTAAATTCTGGTCCATGGCTATCAATTCGTTCTGTTTTCAGGATAGTATTGAAATTTGAGGAATTGTGCTTCTCCTAATATCTTTCTAAACCATCTGAAACCTTTTTATCACTCTTCCTCTGTTGCTCGCAAACCATCTTCTGTAAACCTCTAGGACTCTCTACCACACTACATTGGCTAGACCTGCACAAATATGATTCCAAATAATTGCTGCAAAGGAAAACTACAGACTTCAGATTGGTCATGGAGTTGACATGACTCACGAATTGTTCCCAAAAGTGCTTAGAGCTCCAAAATCTGGAATTTCACCGGAGAAAAAATTGATAGATAAATTCCTGTGGGAGGACAATAAATAAGGGATTAAATAGGATGCCGTCCAGTTATCTGATAAGTACAGAAAATCTGTTTTTCAGCATCCAAACTCAAAAGAGCTACAGCTATTATTGAACTTACAGGAGGCGCAAATGCATTAACCGACCAATTGATGAAGGTATGGCACCCTTTAACAAATTGCTTGACAAATCTCTGAATTCAAAAGTCAGTTTTGGTGACAGTTCAGAAGAATGAAAAAAGTACAGCGATAAACATTTATGATTCTTGAAATCAAATCAAGGACTTATCCGCCAAGAAAGATCCAAATTATGAGAAATGTGCATATTATCAACTTATAAGCAAACCATGCACACAAAGAAAAACTTATAAAGCTGGGAACAAGATCATGAGGACTGCACAACAAGGTGACACATTTCTGTTAACTGCTGCCTGTTTCTATGGAAAGAAAACCAGATCCCAAAGTTCCTATTGATATTCCACCATGTACAACAAATTGATGCAAGCAACAGGATTTCCATCTGGCTATCAATTCTTATATCTTTTCTCTTTCTTTCTTTTTTTAACTCTGATCAAACTTCCGTCTACCCTGCTAGACACCGGTAATGGGATAAACAGCCACAACAAGCAAGTTCATGGTTAAAAAATATATATGGATCACTATCAACTGACGGTCCAAGCACGAGAATGACTAGGAAATCTTACAATATAGTGAGGCGAGAAAGATTTCCAATATCTGATGGTATGCCTCCTTGAAGATAGTTAGCCCTCAAGTACCTACAAACAGGACCAATTGCAGGGAGGTAAAAGGGGAACCTTTTTACTAACACCGCAAATAAAAAACAAATCTAACCACGAAAGGGAATAAAAAAAGTTCCAATTACACATACAGTGCTCTTAGCTCAGTGCAATTAGTAATTTCACTCGGAATGATTCCATGCAGGCTGTTTTGGTGAAGAGCCCTGTTTCAACCCAATAGAATGAAGAGCAAAGTTACAGTAAACACAGAAGTTGCTACTTCACACAGATGTTTTAGCCCATCTTTGTTTAAACATAAATGGGTACAGAACTTACAGTCTTTCTAAGCTACTTAGTTTACCAATGCTAGGCGATATGATTCCTCCTAATTGCATGTACGGAAGGTTTCTGAAGAGCTCAAAACACATATGAAGAATGGAGGTAAACATTCAGAAAGCTTTAAAGGAAAAAAACAAGTAAACAACATAGAGACGTGGAACGGATTATGGCTCACATAGAGTTTACTCTTTGGTTATGGGGATCACAAGAAATACCAGTCCACTTGCAAGGAGATTCGTCAGAAGCCTGCCAGTTTCCAAGCATGTTTCTACTGTCATTCAACGCGCTCTTTAATTCTAGCAATGTGAGGCCTGTGAGACATGAACAATTAAGCCCGTGAAAGCAGAAAGATCCAACCTTTAACAGTTCTTTTGCTCACGCATGCATCTAGATAGCGAAAGATGATATGTTTTCTCTTCTTCCCTCGTCATTTTCATCCTCCATATTCTTAGCAGCCAGACGATTGATGAAAAAGAAAGAAGAACCAAAATGGAACCTAAAAAAAAATTTGAAAATTTCTTTTGCCAAGTAGCAGATGGTTCTTACCATCATCTGTGAGAGAAAGAGAGCAAGTACTCAGAAAGGTCACTGCAGAAACTACTGAGAAAACCAAACGAAACACACCCATTTCACCTATTCTTCAAAATAAGCTTTCTGGGTGTCGTTCTGTTTATCTAGCAAGGCACTTTACAACTGTAATGCAGCTAAGGGAGAGATAAATGAAATCTCCAAAAGAGAAATATGATGAGAACAGCGAGTAGAGCAGGTGAGTGAACTTTGAAGTTTATGATGTGCGTGTGACCATTAGAAAACTATAATAATTTTGAAGCACGAAAGGGAGGGAGAAGAACAGAAACAAGAAGAAGAACGAAAACAAAAAGAAAAGAACTATTTTTTAGATCCCCAATACAAATACGAACAGAGAGAAAGAGGGAAAGCCACACTTTCTTTGAAAGTGGATATCGAGAGTTGTGCAGAAAGTAGTAGCCGTTGTCCAATGAAATTCAAACAAACAGAGGATTCAAAACCTCAATAGGGTCAATCACCATAAGAGTATACTCGTTATAGCCCTCAAACAATCAATATTTTGGTGCTAATTTCGACGTGTCATTAAGAAGTGGAGAGTACAAAGACATTTTTGGACACGAGAAAGTTGGGTAAGGGTCTTCTGATTTCCAGCTTTCACTTGGAACTGCCGCAGGCTGCTTTATAAATGTCTGACTTATGTAAGAGAACACTTCGAGATTCGAAGACTTGTGTCGCTGTCTATGTGTGCATATGCATGGGCGCGTGCGTTCACTCACTTCACCCCCTTAACAAGGTGACTGAGAAACTAGGACCACCCTGAAACTCGCCAGAAAAATACGAAGAAAATCGAAAAGAGCCAAATGTATTAATACAATTATCAGTAAATGGGGAGTCATCATTGAATTTGACCCCTCTCGTTGCCAGAGAGAGGGAAGGAATTCGAAAGGTTCCCTTAGGAAATGGCAACTGTGAACTGTTTCAGAGCCTAGAATCTCTTGCAATCTTTGCTCAATTTAAATGCCGTGGTTGGTAGTGAATTCTAGATCACATTACTGGATAAGCTAGACAATGTTTGTCTACCGAAGTTCATGATTTAGTATGTCTATAAATTCTGTCATCTTCATGATGTTTAATCATGAGGGTGTCGATCTGTTATGGACCATAGGCTACTCCAATTTTCATAAGATGCTTAATTACAATTATTATCAAGCTTGACTATACTACAATCTGCATCAAAGTCACGATTTTGGGTCAAACGTTCAAGGATGACTCTTCTGGACTGTATTTAACAAACTTCGACACTTAATCAACTCAGGACAAGGCCTGATGACTACTTTCATACCCGAACATGATTACTTTCTTTATTAAATGGAAGTCTACAATGCAAGCAAAGCGGTTCATAACTTATGGAGTATGCTCTGAAAAGTGAATACATATGATGACATGGTGGGTTTGACGTGCCCCGTCTTTTACTTAAATCGTAAATATTTTGTTCTTTGCTAATTAGGTTATTTATGATGCTAATTTAGTATTAGGAATATTCATGAAATAGGAAGTTATTTTCTAAGATAGATCACAGCATGGATTATGTATCTCATCATACCATTATGTTAAGTCACGACATAATACTCGATCAAAACCTTATGCATCTCATTATGTTATTCATCACCCAATAAATATCAGTTCACCAGAATCTATTAAAAAGTGATCCTTTTTTTTTTTTTTTGCATACAACGAAAAGAAACGTTGAAACATTATATAACTAATCTAATGGAAACAAACCTCAGACATGTCATCTAAAAGGAATGAGAGGCACCATTTAGGTGCAGTAGCAAAAGTGGTGATTCCTAACTTATAATAAGCGACAGCGTTGGCGAGCCAGTCAGCAGACCGGTTGCCCTCCCTGTAGATATGTCGAGGTACAACTACTCAGCTCCGAGCAAACAATGTGTTGATACCTATGACTAAGAGGTTATTAGACATTGTCCTATTGGTTGAGGCAGACAGAATAGTAAACATCGCTAAAGAATCTACCTCTAATTCAACTCGATGATAACCAAGATCCCAAGTAAGCTGGAGTCAAGAGAAAACTCTCCAAAGTTTTGTAGAGAGAGGGAAGTACCAGTCAATATTCTGAACAAAACTTCTAAGCCAAGTGCTTGTACTGTCACCAATGAGTCCACCTACTGATGCCAAAGAGGATGTTCTTTTGCCCATTTCATCCGTATTCAGCTTGACCCAACCTTGTGGGGATTTACACCAGCCTATAAGTTGTTCAGTTCGAGGTTTGTGGTTTATATAAGTTCTACCTTGCCAGACCAAAGCCTTGTGAATCCGATAAACATACTTCAGTACATAAGATGCAGGGGACTCCGGCCTAGAAAAGTGTTCATGAAAAATGATCATATTTCACCAGGACCATAGGAACCAACAGGCAACACCAAAGATAATGGACTAATCAAAGTCAAACACCAACCGGAGTTTTTGGAGATTCATAGCTAACCATTCTTGAGAGTTCAGAGTAAAAAAAATTAGCGGAGATTACTTATGGGGGGGAACGCTCACCACAAGGTACATGCGTTAGTGCAATCCCGAACGACATGTAGTGATGATTCTTCTGCTCGACAATGATAATAGGAAACCTCAATATTTAATTGTTTGCAAATACGTTGTTGATTGAAACTAATCGATCTTGTGTGAGGAGCCGCAGGAATGTGCGAATTCGTTAAAAGCCATTCTAATGCCAGACTGCCCTCCAAAATCCATCATAATAACGATCCTCGTAGTCCAAGATTATGGAATAAGTCGATGTAGTTGTGAATTGACTAGTGTCCAATATTTCCCAGATTAGCTTATCTGGCCCTAAGTAGGGCTGAGGAGGCAAAATACTCACGATGTATATGCAGATCGAATGAGGGAGCAGAGATTGGAACGCAACCCACTTCCAATTACCTATATTATCCACAAAGTGTTAAACTTAGAGATCAATAGTTGATTGTAGAATCGAAGCAGTTGCATGGGTAATAAGAGGTCCCAAGTCCTCAACCCAAGGGTCTAGTCAAAATCAAGTCCTGAATCCATTACAAATCACCCATTTTAGGCGTTTAAGAACATGGTGCCAAGTAGCTTTTATACTCTTCCACACCATTGAGCTTCTCGTAGCATTTATAGAGGTGGGGATGTTAGTGGCATCAAAATTATACTTAGCAGATAGAACTTGCACCCAAAGCGATTTAGGCTTAGAAACCGAAGACCACCCTAATTTGGCTATTAAGGCGTCAATGGTTTCTCTAATTTTGCGGATACCAAGACCCTCTAGTTTTTTAGGTCTACAAACTCTATCCCAATTGACCAGGTTAATCTTCCTACAACCATGATATGAGCCCCATAAAAACTAGCACATTAATTTTTCTAAATCATTGTAAAGACTTCTAGGAAACCGGACTGTTTACATTGTATAGATGGGAAGAGCAGATATAACAAATTGAGTCAAGGTGATTCATCCTGCAAACGAAAAAAGAGTTGACATCCATCTTGAAGGTCGCTGTTGCACCTTATCAAGCACATGTTGGCATGTTCATTTACTAACTCGCTCATGCAACAGGGGCACCCTAAGGTAGCGTTTGAGGTCATTAGTTTGTTTAAATCCCAATTCTCGGCTTAAGTATGTTGAAATATAAGTGGGACTTTGTCCCACATTGAAAGAATATATGACCTTGAGCATGCATATAAGCTTAATGAGTTACTCCTCCTAATACCAATTGGTTTTAGGATGGAACCTCATTTGAGCTTGTATGTACTCAGTTTATTTAGGCCCAATTATATAAAATTTAACATGGTATCAGAGCAGGTTGCTCTTGAATTACTCGTCACCACCTCGTCATGATAAACTGTGGCACGTGTTGGGCCATAAATCAGCCCACACGTGAGGAGGACGTGTTGAAATATAAGTGGGACTTTGTCCCATATTGAAAGAATATATGGCCTTGAGCATGCATATAAGCTTAATGAGTTACTCCTCCTAATACCAATTGGTTTTAGGATAGAACCTTATTTGAGCTTGTATGTACTCAGTTTATTTAGGCCCAATTATATAAAATTTAACAAAGTATCACGCCACAAAATGATGTACATTCTTGGAGTGAAAACACCGAAATTTATCTTGACTAACCCGTTGACCTAAGAATGCACAAAAAGTGGTCAATGTGTCCTGAATTACATGCACTTAGTCGATAAATAGGTTTCCATCTTCCTTGAGACACGGATTGATTTATTAAGTAGCCCAATCGTTCCATAATAGTAAAAAAAGATAAGGCGATAGTGGGTCACCATATCGAATACCTATGGAGGCAGTAAACACTTCACTACGTTCTCCATTCCAACTCACTTGTATAAATACCGATGAAATACACTTCATAATAAGTTTTATCAAGGATTCAGGAAGCCCAAGATCGATGAGAGTATCTTTAATAAAATCCCAAGAAAACCAATCGTAAGCTTTTTCAAGGTCAACCTTAATAGCAAGTATTCCCTTTTTTTTCGATTTCCCTTTCATGGTATGGATGACCTCTTGGACAATAATAATATTATCAGTAATCAATTGCCCTAGAATAAAGCTACATTGATTAGGAGCTACAAGCTCATCTAGATGAGGTTTGAGTCGAGTCATGATAATCTTAGTAATAGCCTTATAAATCACTGAGCACAATGCAATGAGCCTGAATCAAGTGATCGACATGGGAGAAGGGAGCTTAGTATGAGGAATAAAATAGTGCGATTTAATTCAGAGTCCCATAATTCATAGCTGAAAATTTATTAGATAAAACATATCAGAGAAAGCTCGATGATGTCTCATTGGGATTGATAGATAAGCAGTAAACCCATCAAAGCCCGGTACCTTATTAGTTGCCATATCAAAGAATGTCGCGTTGACTTCTTCATAAAGAATTGTACTTTTCATTTCATTGGTAACACAATGGGAGAGTCGGGGACAACAACCTCTGAGAGGAAGTGCCAGATTTGTGAGTATGTCTATCGTATATAGTTTCTAAAGGAAGTTCTTCACTATCCATTTGATATTATCTGTGTCCGAACCGACGTAACCATTTTCATCCTTTAGTGCATCCACCCTCATTTTTTGACGTCTGGCGTTGTAATAGCATGATAGTATTTCGTATTTTTCTCTCCCTAAGCTAACCACTGACATCTTGAGCGTTGATGCCAATAAAGTTATTCTTGACAAAGGACTTGTTCTAGTTCCGAGCGTAAATATTACTCTACCTCCCGTAGGGAATCTGAAGCTTTGTCTTCCATTATTTTTTGAATGCCTGCAAGACATGCCATGAGTTTTTTTTTGCAATGAAATATATTGCCGAAACTGGTAGAGTTCCATTGTTGTAGTCTTTCTAAAACATTCCTAATCACGCTACTAAGGTCAGTTATTTCAAGATTCCAAGTATCCTCCACAATCCTGGTAAACCTTTCATCTATCAACCAAGCTGACTGAAATCTGAATGGTCTAGTAGTCGACGGTAGGTGAGTGCTTTGTTTTATTGTCACCAGAAGTGGACTATGATCAGACTTGAGGAATGGTCGATGAGTCGCTGTAGTTTCAAGGAATGAAGACTGCTAAGAAGTAAAGCAAAAAGCGTGGTCCAGTCTAGCGAGAAGTTGCCCTCAGCTCCAAGTGAACCTTGGCCCTGTAAATCCAAGATTATGCAGTTGACAACATTGTACACATTGCCGAAACTGTTGATTGGTTATAGGTTAGTGTCATGAACCGCCACGTTTGTCGTTGCTCTCTAGTCTAGCATTGAAGTCCCCACCCAAAATCCACAATTTGGAAGTAATTCTAGCAATTTTTTTGTAGATTTTGCTGTAAATAATGCTGTAGGTTGTAGGTAGGGCTAGCATAAATGGCAACGAAGTCAAAAGACGTTTGATCCCATATGATATTAACATGAAAAAATTGTTGGTGGGCTATCAGGATTCGAACCACAATATCTACTTTCCATAACAACCATATGCCTCATGGGAATCTGTCTGCTTCCACCCTGAATGACTGTGAAAATCCCAAGTTGCGAATAACCTTTAACGCACAATCCCTACTAATTTTTAGCTCAACCAAAACAACAAGGAGTGGATTATGGATCCGAATGTAGTTCTTAAGGATCGGCTTGAAGGTCTTACCTCCAGCCTCCTGACAGTTCCAGGTGAAAAGCGACATAGAAAGTCTTGAATGAGGGAAGAGGTAAACACTATTGGGCAAGAGTGTTTACCAAGACATGCATCTGCATACAACAGGAGTTAGACATAGAGTTCTATGGTAACTCTACCATCTGCGAATTAGGTATACTTAAGGTTTCACTGTCTAGATCCGAAGCCTGTCCAGGATCTAGTGGCCTAGATGGGGGCAACAAGTGGTTGTTGAACGATAAAGGCAATGGATTAGTCATGCATATGTCATGCATGTCCTCCTCCTCCACTTCCCCGAACCCCATGTCATCATGCATAGATACCGTAAATGATTTGTCTTGGATCACCAGCTCTTGATGAGAGGGAATTGAGATGGCCACGTGGTGTGTTTCAGTTCGATGGGACGTAACAGTCATTGTTTTTGGAACTGAGAGGGTCGTTTTTTGGCTCAAGTGGGCCATATGGGTCTTGGGTGTATTATTAGTCGGTTTAAGAAGAACAATTTGTTTGGGCTTCCCAATGTTTTCCCTTTAAAATGGCCCGACTTGTCTCTATTCCCTACCAATCATTGGCTTTTGTGGTTTCGGCTGGATTTGATTCAAATCTGGTTTCATTGTAAGGTCTTTTCTTTGCTTCTCCTCCACAGGCTGAGGGTAGGCGTTTAATGTTGTAGGTGTCTCTATGCCTGTTAGTAGGTTATACCTCGAGCCCCTTAAAGCATCATGATGGTTACTGCCTCGCCTGTTACGTCCTTGGACCTTTACGATGGGGATAGTATGTTGAGTGTGTTAGACCCCGTTCCCTTTTTCCTTATTAAATAGGTTTGTTTAAATTATTGGTAAGTTAAATTATCTTTTGGATAGCATTAAATTGAAGTAATTAGGGTTTCAATTAGGGTTTTATTAGATTTTCGATTGTTTAGAATAATTTGGGATTTTTTAGAGCAAGAATATTAAATTTCAAGAATTTAGTTAAATTAGAATTTTAATTTTTGTATTATATTGTCAAAGAATAAGAAATATTAAATTAGGTCATGTTAAGAATAAATTAGAATTAGTTTATATGGTTATAAGGCTTTAGGTTCATTAAATGGGCTTTTAGCCTTAGGATTGTAATTTAAATGATGAGGGAATTAAATAAGTGGGCTAGGGTTTCTTTTAGCTAAGTTAGGAATAAAGAAAGGAGGCTAGTGGGCTTGTAAAGGTGGGAGCCCACGAAATTGAAGTAAGGAAGACTTAGGTTTGAAATTAGGGTTAGGTTAAATTGGAAAGAAAGAAGGCTACACTTTTGACCAAGCTTTGACCACTTACCTTTGGCCAACGAAATTTTAGATGCATGGATGGGGTGCTGCCGTTTTTGTCATTGGAAGAGTGAAGGAGTTAATACAAACTAGGTCATTTTATGAGACATACGAAAATAACAAAGAGAGGAGAGAGTGAGCAGATTTTTTTTAACATCCAAAGGAAGAACAAGAAGAGAAGCATTCGGCCATTCAAGGAGAAGAAAAGAAGAAGAGATTTCAAGCTAGATCAAGGTTAGTTTTCGTGTTACAAGTGAGAAGAAAAGGAAAAAGAAGGAGTTTTGTTCATCTTTTGAAGAAGAAGAAGAAGAAAATCCGTGGGTGTTAAAGAAGGTATGAAGTTTTCGAATTTTTTTGATATATGTTTAGGGTTTCCTCTTCTTTGTTTCAAAGATATGGTTAGAAGTAGAAGAAGAAGGTAAGAGGAGGAAAAGAGAAAAAAAAAATCAGATTAGGTTTGGTTAGGGTTTCGAAATTATAGATTGGTTTGTTTGAGTTTTATCTTCTTTCATGTTTAAAGGATGCTTGGATGAGGTTTTAGTGAAAGAATGAGAAAGGAAAGAATTTTGTGTTGGGTTTCTATTGAAACAAGAAGGAGATGTCGTGGCTTTCATATGGATTTGGAAAATTAATGGTTTTATTGCTAGTTTGGTTAAAAATGGTGTTTTGAAAGGTATTAGTGAAGGAAAAAGAGAAGAAAAAGAATGATGTAGGTGTAGATAAAATTCCAGCATGTGTTTATTGGCTTTAGGTATAGAATTTTTGAAATTTATGGCTTAAATTGAGGGAAGTGTTAGTTAATATAGCATGGGAATGCTATAGGAAAGATTTCGGTAAGGTTCGATAAGTTTTATTTCAAGTTTCGTCATTTGTTGAAAATTCCAGCATGCATGTATGGCTTAGGATTGAGAAATTTTTAAAGTGTAGAGTAGTTTTGATGGGGGTTTTAGGTTGGTATAGCCTAGGAGAGTTATAGGAAGGGTTAAGTAAGGTTACGTTGGCTTAATTTCAAGTTTCGTTATGATCGTAAAATTTCAGCATAGGCGTCATGGAGAAATTGACCTAATTATGTGTTGATGAAGGGTTTTATGCCTTGGTTAAGGTTAATTATTGTAATTGGAGATATAAGGAAGATTAGATTAGCTTAATTGTAAGTTTTTCATATTTGTTTAAAATTCCAGCACCTTGTTCTTTTATTAATTAGCCTTATTATGATTAATTTAAGGTCAACTGCGACGTTTGGAATTTGAGGAGGGTCAAACAAATCCGTTGGGGCAAGTTAACCCAATTCCTAGCCAACGAAGTCAAGGTGGGTGACTTTTTAATCATTAAGTATTAGGCTATGATTTGTTGATTTGTAAATTTTGAATGTAATAGTGGT
>JANITW010000006.1:61612241-61623267 GCA_027564335.1 Erythroxylum williamsii
ACATTTTCCAGATTTCCTCCCTACCTCAACTCTTTTCATTTCATCACTTTACCTACATCAATATGCATCCATTTGGATCTCTAATTCAGCCATAAATTCGTCAAAACAGTTACTTGAGTAATAAATCCCAGTTGGCAGCACACAACCTACACAAATTTCTTACTTTCATTTCACTCATCCAACATCATACTAACCAATCCAAAACACTTAAAGCCAATCTAAGATTAATCTAAAACATGTTAAGTCATTCATCCTCACACAACTATACACTTATACCCATACAATTAACATACAACTTCATGCAAGTGATGCACAAGATGTCATCATTATTGCTTCTAACTACAAAATTAAAGAACATAAACACAAAGACTTACCAAAACAAGCTTCAAATCCTTAATTCTTCAATCACCTCACCAAATCCTATACCTCCTCCCACACCATACGATCATCACTCCTCACCACAACAATCATCACCATCTCAAAGCTTAAGTGTGGATTTATGTGTGAGGAGAAGGAAAGCAAGCAAATAAACAAGAAAGGTGGTAGAAGGACCAACGAAAATGGGAGAAGAGGAGACCTACGGATGAGAGAAGAAAGAAAGCTATTAAAACACCTTTTACTCTTTCTCCAAAAGAATCTCGTGGAAGCTCTCCCAAGCATAAGATATTTATATAAACAAATGAGAAAAATGACTAAGTAGGCAAGTGAAATGTGTCACTTGCCACTTGTCCTGGTTTTAAATACGTTTCGGGTCCTTTTTCCAAATACTATCTAATTTCTACGCCAAATTCCAAAGACACAACATTTATAATTCCTCAAATTATATGTCAAGTTTTCCAGTGCTATTGGACAGTTATTTTCAGTACCAGAAATCAATCAGTCTGTCATTTGGCAATTTTTTCGGTCCGGCCATTGTTCTCGAAAAATTCTAGAAAATTTCCTAAAATTTCACATAAATGTAAAACACACCAATAGCTATTCCAATTCAATTTTTCATGCACAAATAACATATTTGATACAATAAATACATATGCCGGGAAATGTCAGAAATGCATGTACAATCATGTGCATTTACAAAAATTACACTTTATGCATATATGAAGGTCATATTACGAATGAACATACCGAGACTAGTGTACTCACTCATAACCCGTCCCAATTGACCAATTTATCCTTCCCATCGATGATGGGATGTTACACCAACACACGTTTCAAATAAGTTATATGCTCTTTCATGGAGTTGTTATACACCACAATATCATCAAAGTACACAACTACAAACTCATCCAAAAATTTGTATAGCAAATCGTTCATAAGATTACATATTATGATAAGTACATTAGTTAATCTAATAGGCATTACTAAAAATTCACATACACCATACCTAGTTACAAGTAGTTTTTAGTTCTTCTCCTTTCACAATTTGAACTTGTTAATACCCCAATCAAAGATCTAACTTCATGAATATGATAGTGTTGATTAACCTATCTATAAGGTCTTAAACCAAAAGGATGTGATACTTGTTCCTGATGGTGACCCTATTCAGTGCCTAATAATAGGATAACATATTCAAAAGTGTCTAAACTTTTAATATTTTTTCAATTTAATTCCCAAGCTTATAAAATTTTTAATTGAGTGACCAATCTTTTAAAACCTTAACAATTTAGTCTAAAAGGTTATTTTTAATAATATGGCATGTTTATTAAATGCCATATAGATGTCCATCTATTAGCCATATCAACAAAATCTAACATTTTGAACTGAATTATTAAGGTTTAAGAGGTCGGTCACTCAATTGAAAAATTTAAAGGTTTAGACATTGACATATGTGATTTATAGTTTGTTTTCTAGGTTGTAGAATGTGTTAATAAGTGTTTTCTTTAGTGATAACCATGTTTTTAAGACTTAGATTTATATTAGTGTTTTATGTGTTTTATTTGATTATTATTGATTAGGGCTAGAATTTGATCTGAATGCATGCTTAAGAGGATGTTTAGTACGTATAGATGATGAGTTAAAGTAGAGAACTTGAAGAAAAATTGAAGAAAAAATTGAAATATAAAAGAAAACAACAAAAAAAAACAAAGAGAGTAGTTGGAACATCCAATAAAGAGATCAAAGAGGTAAAATTTCAGATGATCAAAACTACAAAAATTTCCAACTCAAGAATAAGAAGAAGAATACATCCATAATTCAAACTTTTATCCTTTCCTTTTGTTCCTTATTATCGAATGTCGAATATGAACAATTTGGGATATATTTTAGCTATAGATTGCTAACTTTGTTTTATGAATTACTATTAAATTTTTTGTTAAACTTTTATGTTCTTGATTTAACATAAAACACTTTGTGGTATTTTTTTATTTTTTATTTGAATCAAGAGATTAGGTTAAAATATTTATGTTATATTAAACAGCGAGAGATGGTGCTATAATAGACTTATAAACATTAGATTAATATGCAATTGAAGAGAGATCTTAATTATTTGTTAGTTACCTATAGGATTGCTTCAAATCCTAAAGGTAACTAACAAATAATTAAGATCTCTCTTCAATAAAAAAAAAAACCAATCAGATAGTAGAAAGGAATTTTGAGAGATCAAGAAGTCACAATTCAATTCTTATCTATTTTAATTAGGATGACCTGGTTAGATATGAAAAGAGGTTAATCATATTTATTGGATATAACTATTAGATATCTAGGGTTGAATATTAATAAATTAAGATGATGACGTGAAAAAAAGGATAAAAGTTATTCCTAAGTTATCATTGTTAATTAATCAAGAAATTCACTATTGTTTGTTAATTATTCAATTATCAATTTTCTTTAGTTTATTTATTTTCTAGTTACATTATCATATTGCTTACCTTAAACAAAGTGTTACAGAAAGTGTTAGGAGTTTAAAACAATCCTTGTAGGAATAATACTGTTTATACTATAAAGATACGACCCGTATATTTATGATATATATAGGTGTAAAGAATCATATCAACAAGTGATCATAGTTTTTCGATGTGTGTAAGTTCTGATTAATAACCTCGATAATTTGTATGCATACGGGTCATTCGTATAATTGCCAAGGTATCAATCCCATGAGGAGGGATAATCTAATCCTAAATTCCAAGGCTAAAACAATTTGTAGTAATTCAAAATGTAACAAAACTAAGGTAAGAATTTAATTCAATCACGCAACTCAATTCCAAGAATCAATTACAAAATATTAACAAAGTTGTAGTTTCAACACACACTCAAGAGTTAACTTAAAGGAACTATCAATTAAGAGAAAGGAAAATTTTTACTTATCTTTAACGCTAACCTAATTGATTATGAATTATCAGCTTATTGGTCCTAGATGATCATAGGGTTGATTATTCTCTCTCGAGTTATAACCATTAACCCTAAATTATAAACCCTAATCAGATTATGAAAAATTGCAATCTCTCAGTTAACACTCTATCTAAAACCTTAATTAGATATGAATTTATCCAATAAACTATCGGGAACCTATGTGAGATCTCTCTTCACACAATTACCAATTTGATTAATTTCTCATTCTTATTAAATCACCTAACTCTCGTTAGTCCCATTTAATAAATTTTCATTTGATTCACCCTCTCAGTCTATTACCGAATTATGCAATCACATAAATCAATCACAGTAAATCCAGTAAATATAAAACAATCAGATTTTATTAAATCAAAGATAAAAAATCGAAGGTGAATATAAAATATCTCAACATTCACAATCCTATCATCAAATTGCTATTCTCAATTCTATACAATAATAAAAGTGAAAATAATAGGAAATACAATTCTAAATGGAGACGAGAGGTAGCGACGTCGGGAAACTCCAAATTTGGTAATTATGTCAATGTCGACTTATTCTCCACTTCTCTCTTCCTTTTTCTCTTTCTCAATCTCTCAACAATTCTCTCTAGGATTTCTCTCCGAAGTGGTTGATGCAAAAGCCCTTTCTTTCTCTTCTTGTTGTTCTATTTATGTTCTTTTGTGTTTAGGGTTGAACTAAGGTTTTCCCGAGATCCGAAAGGTCCAAATTTTTCTCAAAAAGCGAAGTCTGGAAGTGGTTACACATCTGCCCAATGCAAGTCAGGCCTTTCTATCATGATCATGGGCCATGCAATTGGCCCTAATTTGCTCTAAAATTCCTCCGTTCTTTGATCTTTACCTTGAAATACTAACAAACACAACAAAGTATCTCAAAAATATCATATTTAAGTTCAAAGGATTGTTCTAACCCATAAAACACAAATAAATCACAAGCTAACACAATTCTACCGTAAACACATACTAAACAATCAAATAAACAACTAAACACATATCAAACTATACCCTAAAATATGATGCATTTTACACCTATCAACATCCCCACACTTAAACGTTTGCTTGTCCTCAAGCAAACAAAACAACACAACACAAAACACAAAACACACAATGCAGTAAATGAGGCAACGACTTCAACTTCACGAAATAATTTAACTCTAAACATATTCATTCAAGTTGTTCCAAATTATTAACATACGAAATCCACGTCTAAACACCTTGAACTCAATATACAACTAATCAAAATTTTAATGTTGTCTATTCACTCCTATCACTTGCACATACACATTGATAATCATGCAATGAAAACAAAAGTGTAGCAATTCCTCAGTAGGTTTTCATGAAAAATTAAGCTACTAACAAGTTTGGTAGGTTTTTATTTAAAAACATTCGTTTTGTTGATTTTTCTTTGAGGAAATGAACTAGTCTTTTATACGAAGACAAACATTTATGATGAATATCGATCCGATTACTTAACTAAGTGCCTATTTGGATAGGCTTTTGGGAGATCGATAAGCACTTTTCTCCACCACAAAGCCTTTTTAAAGAAAAATAGGTGTTTGAATATAAAATAAAAAAGCATAGTGGAGTTTTTGTGTAGATCTTTTATGAGAAGAACTTTTCTAAGAAATCAGTTAATTATTTGGTTGTTATTTAAAAAAGAGCTTCAAACAGTAAACTGTTTGGCAACATAAAAATAAAAAGAACTTTTAATTTTAACTATATTTTATTTTGTAATAAAAATTGTTTATGCATATAAATATTATTTAAAATACATTAAAAAATATGAAAAGCATAATATATTAATTATTATATAATTTTAAACCATATGAAACATAAATGAAAATATATCTAACCAAATCTTTTTTATGATTTATAACACAAGTAAAAATAATATCAAATAAAAAACCAAATAATATTATATAAATCTCAAAATAAACATGAAGATGAGTTTATGGGTATTGTGAGAGTTGTGTGTAAAACATAAGAGTAAAAGAGACTAAAAAATAGGCTCATTAATTGATATGAAAAATTTACTTGAAAAAGCTCCTTTTTGAGAAGCTTCAAATTTGAGCTTCTTAAAAAGTTGTATTTTGGCTGCCAAAAAAGCCACATCTATTAAAGAAGTGCTTTTTTATTTTACAACCAAATACTCATATTTCTTTAAAATGGCTTTTGTGATAGATAAAAGTACTTATTGACCTCCCAAAAGCCTATCCAAACAGACACTGTCATGTAGTTATTAAGCTACTTGGTTGGAATGTCATTATAGCCTTTTTATACAAAGGTATACATTTGTGATGCGTGTTGATCTGGTTACTCAGCTGCATCACATTCTCAACTGACTACAGCTGCATCACATTCTCAACTGACTACTATCTCTATTTATAACCAGAAAGCTAACCGAATAGTTATTTTAGTTGAAATTAAACAACTTTTTTATATAAAATTTTGCCTACCTTATTGCTTTAGCTAATCATTCTTATAAAAAAGTACTAATAAGGTCACCGATTTGATTGGCCTAAAATTATAAATGAGTATGGCAAATTTTTAGGGTGAATGGATTGACATCATATCCTAATTAACCTGCATATTTAGCCTTATGTAACTTAGGTCACTTATTTCACAAGTTAATAAATCTCCACAAACTAAAAGAATATGTTTAAGGGTAAATTTATTCAGTTAAGTCCTAGCCATTGGCACATTTACACAATTCACTTTATGTAACCTAAAAAAACTACCATATAATATGTAAAATTCACACTCAAGGTAAAAGCATACAACCCTCCCTACATTTGAATAACACATTGTCCTCAATGTTAGAAGGGTACACAAACAAACCAGGGGGAAATAAAACACAATATACAAATAACATAAAAAGAAAATACTAACAAAAATGAAAAGAAAAGGGTTAAAACACAAAACCGTTTATGTGATGGAGGTGATGATGGTGATCGTGTTGAGACCAAATCTACTTGACATCGAGAATGTTTCAAATCTAAATCATCCCAAATCAAGAGGGTAAAAGAATTAGCAATCTAAATCATTCCAAATCATTCAAAACTTATTTAAGAATTTAAAACAAACCTAGCTACACAACAATTTAAATCTAACTACAAAACATGCTAATTTATGGTCATTAGTTTGACCTTCATTCTTTAAAACTCAGTCAGGATCAATTATGAGTAGCTTACTTCCCCTCATGATGCCCAATTTTAGTTTTGTAGCTTGTAAGTAAGCTACAAATTGCAAAATAATCATAAGGACAATATTGATAAACTTGAGAAAACCAATTATTTCAGTAATGTCCTTTTCACTAACAAACTGTCAATAAAATAGGGAATAACAAAACTCACTGAATCTTCCATCAAATCCAACAATTTGTCCTGTAAGAAGGTGACTTGCTCTCTTTCTTCCTTAATCACCTTCGTCTCGTCTGCTTTTTCTGCTTCACAAACAGAGACTTTTATGGCTTCTTGATGTCTGTTGTCATCTGTTCTTCATCCTTTTGTTCTTTAAAAGATTCAAAGAAATCAATTATCCTAAATGAGCTACTCTCCTTCGGATTCTTTTCATGGATATCTACCAAATATTTTTTGACGTTCACATATGGATATCAAGAACTAGTGAATAATAAGGAGGGTTAACATTCTTTTCTTCATCCTCTTTCTTCGTCTCTTAGTATTCAATAAGGTGAGGTTCAACTTGGTGTTCTAGTGGTTCTTCTAGTTTTTCCCCATTCTTAAGTGTGATAGCCTCATATTGATTTTGTTGATGTAATTCCATATTTCGCAGAGAGTCTTCTACACTTCTTTTACAAAATTCACGGGAAAGCGGTCTCACTTGAATCTTAAGATTATGAATAGACGAGGAATGATTTTCTGTTGCTTGCTCAATTTGTTGTTCTAGTCTCTTCTGGCCCTCTTCCATGTCCATGAGCTTATCCAGGATCTTGTCTAATGTAGAATCCAATGAATTGGACTCATCTTACTGAAATCCTAATAAGTCTTAATGTCCTAAGTGATTCCTTATATTGTTGGACCAATAGAAATTTGGGTGGTTTTGCCACTTCGGAGTGTACATGTTCCAATAAGGATCGTTACTTCCCCAACCATATTGTGTCTTATTGTATTTTGCAAAAGTTCCTTGCTCCCTATAATATCTATCTTTCATCATTTTTTTCCATTTCTTTTTGGCATCTAGCTCTTCAAATGTCTCATTCTTACTATAAGATGTCTTGATGTGTCTCTACTTTACTCCCTAAACTTCAGTCTCTATTTTTTTAACATAAACGATAATGAAAAAGCCTTAGACTAAAGAACTAAACTAATCACCTCCTTAGTAATGGCGCCAAAAACTTGATTGTGATTTTTCAATGTGTGTAAGTTCTAATTAATAATCTCGATAATTTGCAAGTATACAGGTCATTCATGTAGAACCTAAGGTGTCGATCCCACAAGGAGGGATAATTTAATCATAAAATATAGGGCTAAAATAATTCGCAGTAATTAAAAATGTAACAAAACTAAGGCAAGAATTTAATTCAATCATACAACTCAATTATGAGAATCAATTATGAAAATATTAACAAAGTAGCAGTTGCAACACATACTCAAGAGTTAACCTAAAGGAACTATCAATTAAGAGAAAAAGGAAATTTTTACCTATCTTTAACGCTAACCTAATTGATTATAAATTATCGGATTATTGATCCTAAACGATCCTAAGGTTGATTATTCTCTCTCGAGTTATAACCGTTAATTCTAAATTATAAGCCCTAATCAGATTATGAAAAATTGCAATCTCTTAATTAACATTCTATCTAAAACCCTAATTAAATATGAAGTTGTCCAATAAACTATCGAGAACCTATGTGAGATCTCTCTTCACACAATTACCGATTTGATTAATTTCTAGTTCTTATTAGATCACCTAACTCTTGTTAGCTTAATTTAATAATTTTTCATTCAATTCACCCTCTTAATCTATTACCGAATTAAGCAATCTCAGAAATCAATCATAATAAATATAATAAGCATAAAACAATCAAATTTTATTAAATCAAAGATTTACAAATATCTGAAGTTGAGTATAAAATATCTTAACATTCACAATCCTATCATCAAATTACTATTCCTAATTCTATGCAATAATGAAAATGGAAAATAACAGGAAATATGATTCTAAATGGAGACAAGAGGCAATAACATCGGTAAACTCAAAATTTGATAAGTACGTCGATGTCAGCTTCTTCTCCACTTCTCTCTTCCTTTTTCTTTTTCTCAATCTCTCAACAATTCTCTCTAGGGTTTCTCTCCAAATGTGGTTGATGCAAAAGCCCTTTCTTTCTCTTCTTAATGTTCTATTTATATTCTTTTGTGTTTAAGGTTGAACCAGGATTTTTTAGGGGTTTAAAAGTTCCACAAAATCTCTCGAAACACAAAGTTTGGAATTGGCTGCACGTCTGCCCGACGCAGGCCACGATTATGACCTATGTAAGGCCTTTCTGTCACGATCATGAGCCATGCAATTAGCCCCAATTTGCTTCGAAATTCCTCTATGCTTCGATCTTTACCCTGAAATACTAACAAACACATCAAGGTACCTCAAAAATATCATATTTAAGCGCAAAAGATTGTTTTAACCTATAAAACACTGAAAACACAAATAAATCACAAACTAACACAATTGTACCCTAAACACATACTAAACAATCAAATAAGCAACTAAATACATATCAAACTATACCCTAAAATATGATGTATTTCATACCTATCAATAAGTTTTTAGCACCATTAACATTTGTTTGGATGCACTTATGATTGAATGAAGCTAATAGGTGGCGTTATTAGTAGCTTTTCTTGAGAATGGATTGACTAGGAAGAAATAATATAGGTTAAAGTATAAAAAATGTTGAATGATGTGCTAAAATCAATTTCCTATTTCGATAGCCCTTTTTGAAAGAATAGAGCTGGTAGCCAATTATAAGCTGTGATATAAATGAGTAACTAGGGACACTCATAACAAAATGTTTTTCTTTGCATCAAAAGGCTAGAATGACACTCTAACTAAGTTTGAAAGAGCATAACCTAGTTAAGTAATCGAGGGATAGTTAAGGCAAAATGTTTTCCTACCTTTTTTATTGGTAAATAAAAATTAATGTATGCTTACAAGTGCATTAGATGCGTGAATAAGATGTTAATATTTTGGTTGATATGTATAATCAAAACACTTGAATATGAACGAAAAAAAGTTAAGTGTTTTCAATTTTTTTGAGCAATTGCTATCTATGGGTAAGTTAATTTCATGAGATATGATGTCATTGTGCCATTGTTGCATGATTGCGTGACTTGTGTTTTCTGTTTTGTTTATTTGTAGTTTTAGTTTTTCTTGGGGATAAGCAAACTTTTAAGTGTGAAGAAATTGATAGGTGTGATTTATAGTGTGTTTTCTAGTTTATAGAATGTGTTATTAAGTGTTTTCTTAGGTGATAAGATTGTGTTTAGGATTTAGATTTATGTTTTTGTTAGTGTCTTTGTGTTTTTTATTTGATTATTACTGATTAAGGAAAGAATTTGCTCTTGATGCTTGTTTTAAGGGATGCATAATGTGTTTGGATAATAAGTTGGGATAGGGAACTAGAAGAAAAAATTGGAGAAAAAGCTAGAGGATGAGGTTTGTCGTGATCGTGCATTTGCACGATCATGCAAGTTGGAAGCTAGAACAAGTAAAGACCCTCTGTCACGATCAGTGATTTAAAAACCGGACCGAACCGGCTGGTCGGACCAGTGAACCGATGAACCGGAGTATGAAACAGTCCAGTTTAGCCCTTATTTTTTGTGAGTGATTGACCCGTTTATTTTACAGTCGAACCGGTAAAAACCGCTGAACCGGTTAAAGAATGAACCGGCCGGTTCATTTAAAAAAGATTTTTTATTTAAATTTTAAAATTAAAAACCAAAAGATTTAAAACATAAGGAAGGAGACAAAACGTCGCTCGTGTTCACCGCCTCTGCACTGTTGATCTCTCTTTCAGGCACAATCTCTCTTTCTACTTTCTGTTGCCGCCTACAAGAAGCTTTGGTTCCCAAATTGGCTTTTCAAAGATTTTCCCGAGGTAGGTTTTCATTTTACTAAAGTAAAGACGATCACCTTGATTTTTTTTGTCCTTTTCTACCACTTGTGCACCCCATCAATTCCTTCATAAGAAGATCCCAAATTGGCTTTTTTTTGTCCTTTTCTTGAATAAACAAATGATTAGCTAGGTATATATTATCTTTTGCAGCTACTGGAAAGTTTCTTCATTGGTGTGTTGTGCTTTGTAAAAAAGAATTTTAAATTTTTTAAATATTTTTAATAACAAGATATTTTTATGATATATTATACTTTACATTAGCAGCACCTTTTTAAGTTAAACTATTGCAAACTATGTTGGATTTAAAGAATTAATTAGTATATTTTTAATCAAAAGAAAATTTTAGAGCATTTTTTTATTTTTAGTTTTTTGTTTAAAAGTGTTCATTTGAGTTTTTGGTTTTTTGTTTTTAGTTTAGTTTCTTTATGTTTTCAAAATTTATGAAAACTATAAAATTTGGTTTTTGTTTTTTCATAATCTAATTTACTATTAACTAAATATAAATTATTAAATTATTTAATATATATTAATAAGAAGTATGAATAATTTA
>JANITW010000006.1:61668145-61685998 GCA_027564335.1 Erythroxylum williamsii
ATTTCCAATCCTCTAAATTCAATTTCTCATTCCATTTCCACAATCCAATCCTTATCTGTACAATTATAATCAAATTTTCGATTTACACAAATCAAGTCGGGAAATTGTCATACATGTATGTACATATATATGTACTTGTGCAATAAAAAAATCGTTTACCAATGACTATCGAAACTATAATGCATGTGCAATTCACTTTTGCCTGTACTCAATCCTAACCTGATCCAAATTACCGATATACCCGTCACACCGGTAACGGGATGTTACAATTGGGCACTAGATCAAATTACGTTGTTGGCATAGGAGTTGGGCCTTGACCACAAAGGTAGACTTTGGTCAGAAAGAGACTTCGAGACGAACTAGAGGAGTTGAAGAAAGTTAATCAGGAGTTATAGTCTCAAGTCGATGAATTGAATAAAAAAGTTGAACAAATGCAAGATCGACTAACTACCGAAGTCGAACAACAAAGAATTGAATTTGAACGGCAAAAAAAGCTCTTGGAACTTTTATATTCTACACATAATATTCGTTCAGTTTAGATATATGTACTCATATTGATATATTATATACTTATGACTATTTACTATACACTTATGACATACTTTTGATATTAATTAGTATATTGTGACATGTTTGCGAATTGCAATTAAATAATATATCATCTGCAAGTATGAAATTCTTGTGATATATGAATAATTATTAAAATTAATGATATACTAAAAAATTTGAAGAATTATTAAATAAATAAAATTCACAAATAATATTGAATAGTTATTAAACAAATAAGATTTTAAAAAAATTATTTTAAAAAATAATTATTTAAATTAAAAAAATAATTATTTAAAATTATTTAAAAATTATTAAAATTAAAAAAATTATTAAAAAAATAATATAACTATCTGCGACGTTTTTGTGTAAACGTCATGGATTTCTGTGGCATTTCCAAAACGCCACAAAATGTGACTTTCCGTGACATTTCCTAAAACGTCGCGGAACGTGACTTTCTGTTATGTTTCCCAGACATTTTGGGAAACATCGCAAAATATCAGTATTTTTGTTAGTCTTTCTGTGACGTTTTGGGAAACATCGCAAAATATCCGTCTTTTTGTTACGTTTTATGAGAAACGTTATAGAAACATTTGCCTACACTACATTTGGCGACGTTGTTCATGACGTTTTTATAACATTGCAAATTATAATTTATGATGTTTTTTGAGATTCTGTAACGTTTTTTAAACGTCATAAATTGTGTTGTTTTCTTGTAGTGCTAGGTACTCTACAATTTCAGTGAGAGGATGTTATAAAGAAATAAATAATAAAAATTTTGTTATTAACATAAGGTCTAGAGATATTCAAAGAAAACAATAAATTTGGAAAAGAAAAGCGAAACAAACAAACAGTTCCTCAGCTTTTTCAACGCAGCACTGTTTGTTTTCTTTTCCTACTCATTCCGTTGTCTTCTTTGAAATACAAATAGATATATACTTCAGAGAGTCTAATTACTAAATAAGCTTAAAATAGTATATATATATAATAAATCTCAAAGTATTTGATTTCATTTACAAATAAATACTTTTTCTTAAATAGAAGTATTAACTTTTTTATTAAAACGTTTCATAATTATTAACTTATTTCTACATACCACAAATTGAAAATATAGATGTTGTAACTATTTAAAAGAATTGATTTAATTTATGCACATCTAATGCAAGACATAAATATCCTAATAATTGAAATTAAGAAAAAGAGGAAACCTAACAAAAATTTTAGATGTAGAAATAAACGCTCAAGTTGCTATGAAAATGCCGAGAATTTTTTTTTCGTTGCCTACATCTTTATTGTCATTATAAAGTTTGATTCTATTTTAAACAACAAGAAGGATAAGATTAATTTTCATAAATAAATTTATGAAAAAGAATTACATAGATAATAAAAATAGAAATTAGTGAATAATATAAGAATTATTTTGAAGAAGATAAATCAATTTTTTATTTCCTTCCTCTTCCTAACTTGGGTTTATCATCCCATTTTCACATTCTTCTCTCTTTTGATCAGTTCTCTGTTACTTTGCATGTTGGTGTTGCAAAGGAGTTGCTTCGAAGATTGAAGAGAATTCCTTGATGAAAAGTTTGTACATAGTGTACAACTATTTCATTATTTTAATCCGTTTATTAAAAAAAATATGAAGGAACAACAAAAAATGAGAAAGAAGATACAAATATGATTAAAAAGTTGAGAAGCAACATATTTTAAAAAATTAATACAAATTTAATACACATTATACATGATTAAATGATTGTATATATAAGTATATACCCTATAGTCAACCATGTAGTTGCAATTTTAATGACATAATTGTTTAAACGAATCATTATATTCATTTAATTAAATGATATATAAGATAAAGATTATGAGGGGGACAAATATACATTGCAAATAAAATTATAATAAGATTATAATTATGATATTGCAGCATTTATATGTTGTCTTAAGTTATTCCTAGTTAGCTATTGATATTGGACATTAATAGGATGTAAAAAGATTATAAAATGTTATAGTTCTTTCTTATAAAAGAAATAGTGTCTTATAAACTAAAAAATGGAAATATTTAAGCAAATATATGACTACTTATCAGAGAATACGTTCATTGAATTGACCTGATATGAAAATTTCATTTAAAACGTTACTTGTATGTCTATAGAAATTCTCATTATAATAATTATGTTAGTGATTCTTTAACTTAAGATCTCTAAAATATCTTATATAGAGATTGTTATATTTTAGTACTATTTATAACTTGTTTTAGTGAAAAATAGCTTAATTGATAGTCATAAGATATAATATGAACTATATAGAAATAGCTGCATGATTAATATATGATTCTTCATTCTAAAGCAATTAGGGAGAATGTCATATTATTCTCAATTAGTATTAGATGTAATTCTGTGACCCAAAAATTTACACTCTAAGTACTTAATCTTAGTCTTAATTGATTGTAGTTTTAATGAAGTAATTATTAGAAAGTTTCATTTAACTTATGCATATTTGTTTAGTTAACTGATGCATAAGATGATGTTCATGAGATAAATATATATTGCAAATGAAATTATAATGAGATCATAATTATGTAATCCATATCACATTTATGTGTTATCTTTAAATTATTCTTAGTCATTGTCTGTTAAGACTACAAATTAGTATATCATAAAAAGATCAGCATACTTTATATTTCTTTCTTTTAAAGGAAGTAATCAATCTCAAAAACTAGAGTACAAAGATAATTAAATAAATATGTGATTACTTGTTAGAGAATGATTATACTAAACTGACCCAATATAAGAATTTCATTTAGAACATTACTTGTATATCTATGAAAATTCTCATTGTGATGATTATTTAAGTGATCATTTGACTTAAGACCTTTTAAGTATCTTATATAGCGATTAATAAATTTTGAAACTAATTATGACATGTTCTAGCCAAAGGTAGCTCAATCTGTAGTTATTGAATATAACATGAATTATATGAAAATAGTTCAGTGATTAAGGAGAATATTTCTTTATTCTCAATTATTATTAATTTGAAAAATCCTTGGGCAAAGTGGAATAATACCTTAAAATAGTTTTCAAATATTATTAATTGAATCAACTGTTAATTATACAGAACTAATATAATTGGCTTAAATAGAATAAACATTAGTTTTATATTCTATATCTAATCGAAATATTATATGATGAAATAATTAAATCATACGAAAAAAATCATGCACATGAAGGTTAGTTAAAACCATTTTGACTTTCTTAATATTTAGATGGTTACGATATGTAAATAATGCAAATCTTGATCTATAGATGTAAATTATTCAATTAGAGAATTAAAAATAAATTAAAGAAGTTTAATTTATTTAATCATGAATATGAATTAGGTTATAATTTATGTCAATTTTTAACATTTTAAGAATCTATTAACTTATACAAAAACAACAATGTTTTTTGAAAAATTACACAAACAACTGTTGATAAGTGAGAAAAGCAATTTAACTAAGTTAAACTAAATTGTAAAGTTTAGTTAACTTTAAGATTAAATATGAGATATAAATAAAGACCAATATAAGATGTTACATCTTATTTGTGCCTAATTGGTATTTCATTAGAATTAATTATAATTGTAATTAAAGTTTAATTGAAATTAAAATTTATTTTAATTAAATTACTAATAAGTTCAAATCTGATTATAAATAAGCTTATAATTTAATAAAGTTAACACTTCTTACCTATCCTCTATGTTTGTGTAGATAGCTTTAGAAACTGGACACGCATATATGCAGTTACAATGGTTATGATGAACTAATTGTATAAGCAGTTCGAAGAATACGATAAGAAAATGATCAAGCTACATAATAATGCACTACCATATGATTCATGTTTTATCATATTTATGCATTAATCACATAATTTTCCAATAAGCAAACAAAATAATTCATATTTGTTCTATTGCATGCAAAATCAAATACCACCTCGATTTCTCAGTAGTATATAAAATGATTTAATTGGTGAGGTGAACTTTTCAAAGAATCTCTCAATCGGTCCAAATCTTAATTTAGCCTAAATTGTTTAATTGAAGAATTAAAGATAAATAAAAATGAGTTTTAATTTATCTCATTTTAATTTTAAATTACACTTATAATTTATAATCATTGTTAACATATTTAGGAAGCTAATAGGTATCACATAAAAAATGAGTTGAAAAGGGTAAAGTTACTTTAATCAAGTTTGACTTGATTGTAAAATTTGAGAAACTTTATGATTAAATATGAGATATTTAACAAATAAGGATTAATATGACATATTGAATTTTATTTGAAATTAATTGGTATTTAATTAGAATTATTTGTAATTCTAATTAAAGTTTAATCGAAATTACAATTTAATTTCAATTAAGGTAATAAAATGTCCAAAACCTATTACAAATAGATTTAAGCTCTAATGGAGCTAACACTTCTTTCTTAACTCTCTCTGTTAGTATTGCAAAGTTTTCTTAATCTGTTCTATTGATAGTATTAGAGGCTAACATTTATACGACTACAATGGTTGAGATAGATCAGATTAAAAATGGTTCTAGAGATAAAGCAAGAAAATGATCAAACTTCGAAATAAGGTACAAATTAAGTTTCTGCTTTGCTATGATTTATATTAATCATTTTATAGAATTAAAAAGATCTTAGTTTGAGAAATCAAAAGTTATGAAAAAGTTTCGTAATTATTCTTCGGAATTATATCATATCCTGATGTACCAACTTATTATGAATTAGGTTACACAATAGAAAACTTTATCATTATCACCTTTTTTTTAGTTTTCTATGGAGCTCTATCCTATCTTCCTTTCATTCAACCATCTCATTCACAAACAAAAAAAATTCCCCATTTTAGACTGTCCTCTGTGTCTATCAGTCACAATAAAGAAAGAAGAAAGCACAATTAACATAATTTATAAGAAAAAAGAAAACAATGCGGATGTAGTCACCGAAGTAATTGATTCCTTTAATATGTGAGTTATTCTGATGTGGATGTTGAAAACATCAACGAAGCCTCTAATTGCCTGCATCCTCAACTCACTCAAATAGTAGTTTGCATTAGACTATGTTTGGTTGGATGTAAAATTTTTAATAGAATTAAAATGATTTATAATGAAATAAAATATAAATAAATAATAATATCAAAAAATTGTTGTTTAGGAGGGATGAAAAGGTTCATAATATAATATAGTAAAATGTTGTTTGGAAGAAGGGTTCATAAAGTAATATAATGAAATGTTTTTTATTATTTTACATTCCATCTTAAATCTCTCAAATCGGAGGTAACTTAGTTTTATTGTTTATGATAGAACAACATGTAATGTGAAACTCTCCATTTTCATCCTATTATATTTTGTTTCATATAAATCTTCCTTCCAAAATAAAAAATAATATTACATTTCATTTTATTTCATTAAAAACCATCCAACCAAACATAGCCGATGCAACTTGGCACCGCATTTTAAATTGGTACTTGATCTCTGAGTCAAGCTAGCTACTTCATTTGTTTATTTTCGATCAAGAAAGGAGTTTGAAATTGATGTCTGTTTGTTGCTGATTTACTTTGAGCTTTTTAATATCTCAGCTTCTAGATATAAAACTTGGGCTTTTTTTTAAGGTTGTTAAATTTAGTAAGGATTTTGTCACATCGTGCTTGCAGTTGGAATCCAGAGGAAAGTGACAATGAAAAAAAAAACTCAAGACCTAAACCCACCAAGTTATCTGTTTACCTCTACATTCCCAAGTCTTTTTTCATTTAATACAAAATAAAAAAAGAAAATGAAAGAGAATTGGGATGTGATGAATATGTTTGCTTTTCGTTGGTTAGGGAACTTTGGAGTGTTAATTATGATGGTTTTGTGATTTAGGGAACATATACGAGTTGTCTTGAATTGCTATGTATTTTCCATAAGCTATTCCAACAAATGGCTTTTTGGCATTCTGTATCAGAATGATTATTACTGTTCACTTTCTTTCAGTTTTAATCATTTTCCATTCTGAATATGTGTAGGCTTGACTTGTAATTTATTTTAACCGTTGTTTCAGCTTTGATTGTGACGGCACTGACGGGTGGTATGCTTATGGAAAACTTTTAACCTACCCTTGGAAGTTGGAACACAGCTCTTCAGTATTATCTTAACCTACCCTTGGAAGTTGGAACACAGCTCTTCAGTATTATCTATTCCAGCTGAATGTCATGTTTTGGGATCTTGACTTATCCGAAATTTTCCTGTCTAATTTAAATGATATATTCTTCATTCAGCTGTCTACTTGTAATCCTTCTGCAAGTATACAGGTACCTCACTTATATTATATGCCTTGCAACTCACTTGATATTTTGCGCACCTATCTGATTTTTTTGGGCAATCTCAGTACGTGTTGAGCTTGGTCTTTATTGCTCGTCTTAGATATTGCTGGTAGTTGCCTGCAGATGTACAGGTAACATCACTTTTTTATATGGACTCACTTTGTTTTATTTGTAAGGTCACGATCATGGTGGAAAAAACATTTTGTCAATCTAATCTTTCTTCTGTAGCACCTTCTTTGTAGGTAAATCTAGCCATAAATACGTAAAAGATAGCAGTAATTGGCCTTTTAAAGCTTATTACGGAAACAGATGTCTATGGCGTATTGTTGTGCTGCATGTGAGGTAAACATTACCAAGATGCTTATATTTCTGACAAGATAATTGCATGACATCATTGTTGCTTGTCATGATCCTGCTGTGTCAATTAACATTCATGGGAACTTTTTTTATCTTTAGTAAACGCCTTTTCTGCTTTGTATTTGGTTGGTTCTAGCTCTTATACATGTATCCAATTCTATAGTCGTTTTGGTAAATTTGTGGAGATTCAGTTTAATCAACAGGGAAAAGAATTTCTGGAGCTGATTTTAGAACTTGTTTATTACAAAGATCACGAGTTTGCCAGATTTCTGATCCGGAGATAAACTATCAACGTTGCCTTAAGCTTTGTGCTGCACCAGTTGAGAGACTTATTTTGAGATTGCTTGGCTGATCCTAGATGGAAAAGAATTGACTGACTGAACATAGATGTGTTCTTTGGCACTATTTTTTCCTATGGTTAGGCTACTTAATCAAATTGTTATGAATTGGATGGTGTTGGTGAATCTAAGGAATACATTCAATTTAGAAGTAAAGATGTCAAAAGAGGCTCAGCCCGACCCAATTTTGACTCCAGTTGAACAAGTTAGAGGCCAATTATGGTCGGCCTGATCCACTAGCCAAGGTCGGGTACAAAAGTTTTTTTATAAAAAAAGTGGTAGCTTGGGTTGACCTAGTCTGCTAGTGGGCCGTCGGGCCCTAGGCCGCGCCAAAGGCTACCATGGACTAGCCCGATCAGACTAGGAGCAGCCTGAATCTTTGAATTTTTATTATTAAGAAATGAATTAAATTAAAAATTAATATTAATATTAATATTATAAAATAACAACACTCAATAAAAATCTTACTGACATGTGAGATCTAGAAAGATCTAGTAATATGCATTTTTATCTTTAATTAGTGGAGATTAATATATAATATAATAATAAGACTGAAATAAAAAACATGATAATAAAATTAAATGGATTTTTTTATAAATTTCAACTAAATAGTTTTTAATAGAAAATATAGGAAACAAAAAATAAAAAAAGAAAATGAAATCAAACGTATTTTTTAATCATGTTATAGTTTTCCTATTTTTAGAAAAAAAACCGTAATTAGTGAGCAGTCGTGTTTTAAAATTTTGTTTCTTATATTTTAAAAACCACAAAAAATAATAATTTAGTAAAAACTTTGTTAATAACATAAGACCTGAAGATACTCAATAATACACTGTTAGTTGATATCAAAGAAAACAATAAATTTGAAAAAGAAAAACGAAATAAACAAACAGTGTCTCCATTTTGACTGGAGGAAATTCAAAATTGCATTTAAAACAACCCAAGTGAGTCAACAAACTAAAAAGACATCCAACTCCTCCTGCTGGCGAGCATGTGTGGTACCTTTCGAATTCTTAATGGCAGAGCCTAGTCAACTATCGTAATTTGACTAAACTTCAGTCCACTCAAGCCACTTAAGTTCCAACTTCTCAAAGTTGACTTTGCCATCTTTATTAGCAAGAGTCCTACTCATTACGTTGTCTTCTTTGAAATACAAATAGATATATACTTCGGAGAGTCTAATTACTAAATAAGCTTACAATAGTATATATATATAATAAATCTTAAAGTATTTGATTTCATTTACAAATAAATACTTTTCTTAAATAAAAGTATTAACTCTTTTATTAAAACCTTTCATAATTATTAACTAATTTCTACATACCACAAATTGAAAATATAGATGTTGTAACTATTTAAAAGAATTGATTTAATTTATGCACACCTAATTCAAGACATAAATATCCTAATAGAAAATAATTAAAATTAAGAAAAAGAAGAAACCTAACAAAAATTTTAGATGTAGAAATAAATGCTAAAATTGCTATGAAAATGACGAGGAAATTTTCTTTTGTTGCCTATAATTTTATTGCCATTATAAAGTTTGATTCTACTTTAAACAACAAGAAGAATAAGATTAATTTTTATAAATAAATTTATGAAAAAGAATTACATAGATAATAAAAATAGAAATTAGCCAATAATATAAGAATTATTTTGAAGAAGATAAATGAATTTTTGATTTCCTTCCTCTTCCTAACTTGGGTTTATCATCCCATTTTCACTTTCTTCTCTCTTTTGATCAGTTCTCTGTTACTTTACATGTTGGTGTTGCAAAGGAGTTGCTTCGAAGATTGAAGAGAATTCCTTGATGAAATGTTTGTACATAGTGTACAACTATTTCATTATTTTAATCCGTTTATTAAAAAAATATGAAGGTACAACTAAAAATGAGAAAGAAGAAACAAATATGATTAAAAAATTGAGAAGCAACAGATTTTAAAAAATTAATACGAATTTAATGCCCATTATACATTATTAAATGATTGTATATATAAGTATATACCCTACAGTCAACCATTTAGTTGCAATTTTAATGACATAATTGTTTAAATGAATCATTATATTCGTTTAATTAAATGATATATAAGATAAAGATTATGAGGAAGGACAAATATACATTGCAAATAAAATTATAATAAGATCATAATTATGACATTTCAGCATTTATATGTTGTCTTAAGTTATTCCTAGTTAGCTATTGATATTGGACATTAATAGATATAAAAAGATTATAGAATGTTATAGTTCTTTCTTATAAAGGAAATAGTGTCTTATAAACTAAAAAATGGGAGATATTTAAGCAAATATATGACTACTTATCAGAGAATAAGCTCATTGAATTAACCTGATATGAGAATTTCATTTAAAACGTTAATTGTATGTTTATAAAAATTTTCATTGTAATAATTATGTGAGTGATTCTTTAGCTTAGGATCTCCAAAATATCTCATATAGAGATTCTTATACTTTATTACTATGTATAACTTATTTTAGTCAAAATAGCTTAATTGATAGTCATAGGATATAATATGAACCGTATGAAAATAGTTGCATGATTAATATATGATTCTTCGTTCTAAAGTAAGTAGGGAAAATGTCATATTATGCTCAATTAGTATTAGATGTAATTCTGTGGCCTAAAAATTTACACTCTAAATACTTAATCTTAGTCTTAATCGATTGTAGTTTTAATGAAATAATTATTAGAAAGTATCATTTATCTTATACATATTTGTTTAGTTAACTAATGAATAAGATGATGTTCATGAGATAAATATATATTGCAAATGAAATTATAATGAGATCATAATTATATAATTCATATTACATTTATGTGTTATCTTTAAATTATTCTTAGTCATTGTCTGTTAAGATTACAAATTAATATATCATAAAAAGATCAGCATACTTTATATTTCTTTCTTTTGAAGGAAGTAGTCAACCTCAAAAACTAGAATACAAAGATAATTAAATAAATATGTGATTACTTGTTAGAGAATGACTATACTAAACTAACCCAACATAAGAATTTCATTTCGAACATTATTTGTACATCTATGAAAATTCTTATTGTGATAATTGTTTAAATGATCATTTGACTTAAGATCTTTAAAGTATCTTATATAGGGATTAATAAATTTTGAAACTAATTATGACATGTTCTAGTCAAAGGTAGCTCAATCTGAAGTTATTGGATATAACATGAATTATATGAAGATAGTTCAGTGATTAAGGAGAATATTTCTTTATTCTCAATTATTATTAATTTGAAAAATCCTTGGGCAAAGTGGAATAATACCTTAAAATAATTTTCAAATATTATCAATTGAATCAACTGGTAATTATACAGAACTGATATAATTGGCTTAAATAGATTAAACATTAATTTTATATTCTACATCTAATCGAAATATTGTATTATGAAATAATTAAATCATACTAAAAAATCTGCACATGAAGGTTAGTTAAAACTATTTTGACTTTCTTAATATTTAGATGTCACGATACTTAACTAATGCAAATCTTGATCTATAGATGTAAATTATTCAATTAGAGAGTTAAAAATAAATTAAAGAAGTTTAATTTATTTAATCATGAATATGAATTAGGTTATAATTTATGTCGATTTTTAACATTTTAAGAATCTACTAAGTTATACAAAAACAACAATGTTTTTTGGAAAATTACACAAACAACTGTTGATGAGTGAGAAAAGCAATTGAACTAAGTTAAACTTAATCATAAAGTTTAGTTAACTTTAAGATTAAATATGAGATATAAATAAAGATCAATATAAGATGTTGGATCTTATTTGTGCCTAATTGGTATTTCATTATAATTAATTATAATTGTAATTAAAATTTAATTGAAATTAAAATTTATTTTAATTAAATTATTAATACGTTCAAACCTTATGATGAACTAATTATACAAGCAGTTCAAAGAAAATGATAAGAAAATGATTAAGCTACGTAATAACGCACTACTATATGATTCATGTTTTATCATATTTATGCATTAATCACATAATTTTCTAGTAAGCAAACAAAATAATTCATATTTGTTCTATTGCATGCAGAATCAAATACCACCTCGATTTCTCATATCAACTCCATAGTAGGATTTTTGCACTGCTAGTGCCAGCCTTCATATCTCCTTCCTTTTTTATGTGTTTGAGACGGGTACGGTTTGTCATATCAACTCCATCAAGCAATTTGAACTTTCGGTTTTACATTTCTGTTTTACGCCATCAATCAATTGGACAGATTCGCAATTAGTCATAGATATGTTTTCAACGTTTAAATAGGTAGTTACACCCACAACTTGATGGTTACCTGCTCTGTCCGGCCATGAACTTGATTAGTCTCCAGTTATGACTAAAGTGTGTAACCATCTCCACTTAATATCAATGCGACAAAACAACAACTAGGGTCCTGCTAGTATGCAGTATTGAAAGGGACTTGACATAGAAACAAAGGAAACAATTGTCAATTGGATTACGGATTCGTATGGCAAGATTTTTCCACACACGTTTTTTTTTTTTCAATTAAACGCTTGGATATTACTACTTACTTTCGAGAAAGTATCTTAAGTGACAAAAGTTTGGTTAAAAAGTAATTAAAGACTAGTTAATAATATGTTTCAAGACTATCTTTATCTTAAGTTTTATAATTTAAGTGAGATGGATTGGTCATAGCACAGAAAAGGACATATGGTTTAGCCTTAGATGTAAACCAGTAAGGAGGCAAACAATTAGATAGGATAGGAAATGGAAATGGAAATGGAAATGGAATTTCTGCCTGTCAATCATTAAAACCTCCATACCGAAAAGAAGGGAAAAAAAGCATTCTTCCGTTCACACTTTGGGGCCATCAGAATAAATAATGCACACACATTCCATGAAGTACCCAAATAGATAAACTGTTGAAGAGAGAAAAGTAAAGAGATAGAGTGCAACCATGAAGGAGAATGGAAAAGAAACTCAAGAAAAGTATGAGAAAGAAAACATGGAGAAGAATCTTAAAGAATCCATTGAAAATGGTGAGGCTGGTGAGGTCACAATTGAAAAGCCAAAGATCAATTACAGAGGATGGAAAGCTATGCCATTCATCATAGGTATGTGATATAAAGCTTGTTCATTAATTTTTACTTTTTGCTTCTGTTTTTTGTTGGTAGATTTCTGTATATTTATCCTCTTTATATGTAAAAAATGAGAAACAATGAACTTTTCTCAGGGAATGAAACTTTTGAGAAGTTGGGAGCCATTGGAACCTTGTCCAACCTCTTAATATATCTAACTACCGTCTTCAACATGAAGACCATTACAGCTGCTACTATAATCAACATCTTCAATGGTACTTGCAACTTTGGCACCTTAATTGGAGCGTATCTCTGTGACACTTACTTTGGTCGTTACAAGACCTTGGGGTTTGCTACTTGTGCGTCTTTTCTGGTAACGGAAACCTTCATGCTTTAGCAGTGCTGCAGTTTTGTACCTTTTACTCGACTTTTCGTTACTGAAATTAAAGCACACTAGCCATATCCTTATCTCTAAAATTGGATGGATAATGATGACTGATATCTGGATGAAATCTATTCTTTTGTTTTTTTTTTTTTTTATAGAACCAAAATGCGTTTATGTTTAGGCCACAGAGTAGAAAGTGCCTTTTCATGTAATCGGTTGGCAACTTAGCATGATAATATAATATAATAATTTCCTAGAGTGTGACTGTGACAGACAGCGTTTATGATTTACCATTGCATAATATAGTTGAATTCCTTTGAAAACATAATATAATGCGTAACATATGGCATTTTATACTTGGAAGGGACTACTTTGCATACAATTGACAGCAGCAATCTCTAATTTGCACCCACCTCACTGTGCGAAAGAGAGTAGCATATGCAAAGGCCCAACAGGAGGTCAAATGGCATTTCTGTTTACAGGATTTGGACTAATGGTAATAGGGGCTGGCGGTGTGAGACCTTGTAACTTAGCCTTTGGTGCAGACCAGTTCAACCCCAACACAGACTCTGGGAAAAGGGGCGTTAACAGTTTCTTCAATTGGTACTTCTTCACATTCACCTTTGCGAAAATGGTGTCCTTGACTCTTATAGTTTATGTTCAGTCCAATGTCAGCTGGGCTATAGGTTTAGGAATTCCCCCAATCCTTATGTTTATTGCATGCGTTCTCTTCTTCGTGGGCACAAAAATATATGTCAGAGTGAAAGCCGTTGGCAGTCCAATGACTAGTGTAGCACAGGTTATTGTTGTGGCAATCAAGAAACGAGGCCTAAATCCAGTGCCACAACCCTGGATTACCCTTTTCAAGTATATACCTTCCGAGTCTGTCAACGTCAAACTTCCTTACACTGATCAGTTCAGGTAAACCAACTTCATTTTACTTCGAGTATCCAAAGAAACACTAAAGAGTTTGGTCTAAAGACTTTGCTCGTTAGTTAGTTACTCGTGATGATCTTGTACAGGTTCCTGGACAAGGCAGCAATTATTACTCCCCAAGATAAGATAAACCCAGATGGATCAGCAGCTGATCCATGGAAACTTTGTAGCTTGCAGCAAGTGGAAGAAACAAAATGCGTGTTGAGAGTGCTTCCAATATGGGTATCAGGCGTTGTATATTATCTTGCTGTGGTCCAACAAAACACATATGCCGTGTTCCAAGCTAGTCAATCTGATAGACGCCTAGGGAATACCGGCTTTAAGATACCAGCTGCAACTTACGTTGTGTTCATGATGTTAAGTCTGACCATCTTCATACCTATCTATGATCGAGTCCTAGTCCCCTTTGTTCGAAGAATAACAGGAAAAGAAGGCGGTATCTCAATGCTTCAAAGAGTAGGCTTTGGCATAGTATTCTCTATCTTCACAATGTTAGTTTCTGCCTTGGTTGAAGAGCATAGAAGAACAATTGCTCTAAGCAAACCAACTTTAGGGATTGAGCCAAGAAGAGGTGCAATTTCATCCATGTCCGGCTTCTGGTTGATTCCTCAATTTGCACTAGCGGGGTTAACTGAAGCATTTGCTTCCGTCGGTCTAATTGAATTCTATTACAAGCAGTTCCCGGAGAACATGAGAAGCATTGCAGGGTCTCTTTTCTATTGTGGCTTAGCAGGTTCTAGTTATTTCAGTAGCTTGTTGATCATGGTAGTTCACAGAACAACAAAGAGAGGAGCCAGTGGAAATTGGTTGTCAGAAGATCTTAACAAGGGAAGATTAGATTACTTTTACTTCTTGGTCGCTGGTTTGGGAGTGATAAATTTAGGCTACTTTCTAATCTGTACAAGGTGGTACAGGTATAAGGCTAGTGAGGATGGAACTACTGAAGTCAACCTTGAGATGAAAACATCAGAGAAAACTTCAGCTTGATAGTAGTCAACGACCGACATTTATGATTCCAACACCAAGTACGGGACGGTTGGATATATACGGCTTCCAACTTGCACAAGCGAACTTTTGTTGATGATTAATAATGAAAAGCTCCGTCGGTGGTTGAAACAGGGTGTCCCCATAGCATGTGGTTCATAATGCCAGGGCCCAAGACCAAGAAGTTCAGTATTTTCTTCTTAGGGAAACCGCAATTATGCAATGTTAAGCAATATATACTCTCTGGTGTTTACTGTTGCCATTTAGCACAAACTGGGAATTTTCATTCAGCATAAGAAAAATTATAATGGCTAATCGGATAATTTTGTTAGTATCGAAAACCTGTAAACACATTATTTTTATGTCATAAACTAGGAAATAATCGGATAATTTTGTATGATAAGTTTCTTAAACTAGGAAAGTTCTAAGGAATTAACCCTAAATTTTTATTTACATGATATAAAAATCTTTTCTTCACTCAAATTCTTAATATCTTTATTAAAGTTTAAAATTGATAAGTAATTGATCCACACTCTGAAATTGTTTCACTAACAATTTAGTATTAATTTAATATTTTGATATTATTTATAACGCTAAAACAAATTGGTATTAGATTCAAACTTTAAAATTTTTCATTGAATAAAATTAGCTATGAATCAATTATCAAAATAAATTTAAATGTTAAGCAATGTTTTAAAAATTGGACCAGACATCGAACCGGTTAAATGAAAATTTTAATTGGTATTAACTCATTATAAAATCGGTATATGATAAATAATAAGTAAAATTATAAAAATAAGTAAAAATAAAAATGAACTAATGTTTATTATTATACAGGGAACTAATAATAAATTCAATATAATATTTTTGTTCGAATCGATCAGTACAATTTGGTTTTTAAAACATTGGCTTTACAATCTCTACATATAACACTTGGATTCCCATGAACATCTTAGTAAATTTTTTAATATAAACTATCATTGAAATAAAATTGGGTAATTATACAAACAATTATATGATAATTAATATTAAAATAACTCAGAAGATAGTTAATAAAAATATTTTCTAAAATTTTTAATAGTATAACATTTTTTAGTAATTAAAATCATAAAAATAAATTTAAATAGATAAAATCAAATAAAATGTGGCATATTTTACTCTTAAATTTGAAGACATAAGTTAAGAAATAAAAAAAGGAAAAGCAGTAAGTCACACTTAATAGTACAATTGAAGTAAAAGACAATAGGTTACTTGTTTAGAACCACTCTTTTCTTGTTTCTTGGTTTTCTAAGCCTACGAGAAACACACTTTGTCTTTCAGCCATCATTCACCGATAAAGAGGCCAGAAGGAAGAAGAAAAGCACCACTGTTTCATGGACACTCTCTTGCCTGCCACCACTTTTTTCGTTGGTTGCCTTAAGCTTGCTTTTCCTCTACGACATAAGTTAAGGAAAAAAAAAAAGGAAAAAGAGTGAGTCATACTTAATAGTACAAGTGAAGTAAAAGACAATAGGTTACTTGTTTAGAACCACTCTTTTGTTGTTCCTTGGTTTTCTAAGCCTACGAGAAACACACTTTGTCTTTCAGCCATCATTCACCGATAAAGAGACCAGAAGGAAGAAGAAAAGCACCACTGTTTCACGAACAATCTCTTGCCTGCCACTACTTTTTCCATTGGTTGCCTTAAGCTTGCTTTTCCTCTACGACATAAGTTAAGAAATAAAAAAAGGAAAATGAGTGAGTCATACTTAATAGTACAAGTGAAGTAAAAGACAATAGGTTACTTGTTTAGAACCACTCTTTTCTTGTTCCTTGGTTTTCTAAGCCTACGAGAAACACACTTTGTCTTTCAGCCATCATTCACTGATAAAGAGACCAGAAGGTAGAAGAAAAGCACCACTGTTTCATGGACACTCTCTTGCCTGCCACCACTTTTTCCGTTGGTTGCCTTAAGCTTGCTTTTCCTCTACGACATAAGTTAAGAAATAAAAAAAGGAAAAGGAGTGAGTCATACTTAATAGTACAAGTGAAGTAAAAGACAATAGGTTACTTGTTTAGAACCACTCTTTTGTTATTCCTTGGTTTTCTAAGCCTACGAGAAACACACTTTGTCTTTCAGCCATCATTCACCGATAAAGAGACCAGAAAGAAGAAGAAAAGCACCACTATTTCATGGACACTCTCTTGCCTACCACCACTTTTTCCATTGGTTGCCTTAAGCTTGCTTTTCCTCTACGACACCAATGATCCCATGGCTTTGCTTGTCCTAGTTCCCATGTTTTTGCACAGGGTCAAAGCGAGAGTACGACGATTGAATTAGCAACCCAGGTTGGAAGGATAAGTTTAAGAGGCATTTCGAGAGTAGGTTTAATATCCATCACTTGACGATCCATTCCTTTCACTTTCAGTCTCAAATTAAGATGAACTTTTGATAATGATGATCACGTATTTGCTTTTGTTGAGTGATGGTGGTAAAGTTGGTTTGTGGTTGTGAAGGGACTAGCAATTTCATAAAAGGTAACGATGAGAAGAGAAGATGATAAAGAGTTACGCAGTGTTTGGTTAGAGTCTTCAAGGGTGGAGACAGATGACAAAGACACAAAAGTTTTGTGTTCCGTAGTGTTTGCTTGTTATCCTTACCCATTTTCGTTCCGTCTTCAGAGGACAAATATAAAAAATTTTGTTCCTTCCAAGAATGTGGTACAAAAATTCTTGTCCTGACGACAAAAATAAAAACACATAAGAAAATGTCAGAAATACCCCTCCCTTATACAAGTAATTTTTTATTCTTAATTATATTATTAAACTCATCATCATCATCATTATCATCATCAACATCATTATTATTATTATTGCTATTATTATTATAAATTTATTATTATTATTATTA
>JANITW010000006.1:61717162-61732943 GCA_027564335.1 Erythroxylum williamsii
GTCTTTTCAGGACCAAGAGACAACTCTAGCTACTAAAGAGGCTCTACTAGCCGAGTAGATTGTGATTGGAGATAGAGGACATGGCTCAAAGGTCGGTCAGCTGGGGTTCTTTTGGGTGGTTTAGATAATTTTGATACACTTTCCTCATTCACGTAGCACTATTGTATTAGGTTTCTGATGATGTACATATGGATAATGTTGAAAGACAATGTAGACTTCAATTTTGTGAAATGTAATGAGGAAAAAGTTGGTTTTAAAATATTGTGATCTTCTTATGATACTTTATAAGTGAATTATGTTACCATACTATATAAAGAGAATGTAGTGATCGATCGTAGCTCGCCCTTATCGTAAGATATGTATCAGAATGATCTTCGGGTATTCCGGTGTATACCCTACAGTAAGGGGTGCTACAACCATGATCCCATCAGCTTAATTCCATTAAAGATGACTTAATCGATTCCATGTATTGTGTACACTTAAAGTTGTTGAATCATTAAGTCGTAACATGGGCCAAGTGGGAGAATATTAGATTATTTAATGTCCCATGTAATTTATTGATTGAGTCCTATGAAATGCACCCAAGATAATGATTATTGGGTATTACTCGAATAGGTCTCAAATAGATCACAGACCATTTTCCTCTCTCTTCCACTTATCAAAAGATGTGTCCTTTGGTAATAGTATATAAGTTGCAAAACTTATGAAATAGATATAATTATGAACCATTGAAAATTTTGCTAAGGGAAGAAGACGGGAGGAAATAAATCAATATCTTACAATAACGACAAACAATCATGGATACAGGTACACAAATCATTCAATCCAATAATTACTTACAAACATATCATTCTATAATAGTAAAGTAGTAGTAGGGGTCGATCTTATGAGGGATGAATATAGCTACTAAGTTTAATCTCATCATTATCTATGATAAGCCCTGAATTGTATGGTATTCACAACTTTGGATTCAACTTCAAAAATAAACAAACGTAAGCCTTGAATTCCATGTCTATCAATTAGAATGAAACTCTGAAATTATATTGTACCAAATCTCCAGAAGAAGAGTTAATAAGAACTAACTTTATTTATGTATGTTACTGTTTACATAAAGTCAAATTTCCTTATATACAAAGCACATAAACTCAAGTTATCTTCGACTTACAAAACTACAACCTATTTACAAAACCAACTACACTTTACATTAAATAAACGGTACATAAACTATCACATAACATATATCAAATTTGTTTGGAATTAAGGGGAAAAAAAAGATAGAGAGAAGATAAAAATAATGTACATTGTGCTTCAGAAAAAAGTATCAAATTGTACAATAGTCTATTAAAAACTAATAACTACAAATATAAATTTTTAGACTAAAATAACAACAGAGTTCAGCGAATACTAGCAGCAATTATTTTAAAAAATTAAAAAAATTATAGAAATTATTTTTTATTCTGTTCTAGATATACGAAAACCACAAAAGTTCACCAACGGAGGGAGCAAGTTCTTAAATCTGTTTTCTTAAGCCAAACCATGTCTGATGTGCAGTGTGTGGTTCAAAAATTATAATTGAATAGCTCATTCAGTTGACTAATTCTATGACCAAACATCCTACGAATATCTGTTTTATGGTATTACACGTTTTATTGGATTCTTACCAAAAACCTTTTTGGCCTCACCGCACACCTTGCATGTGTTTTATATATGATTTAACTTTAATTTTCGTTAAGCGTTGATCTCACTTCCATAGATTGTTGAGCAGCATCCAAGTTGAGTTGGCTTGGGCAGCACAGGTTATTAGTTCAGGAAATCCCTACCCACAGGTCCAAAATGCGTTTATGAAGGCTTCATTATGTTCATAGTTGACTCGTTTCTCAATTCATACGCCTTTGAGACAGCAAAATAGCAACAAATGCATAAAGCGTACCACAATAAATTTGAAAGTTTGTCATGTTCCAACTATATTAAGTCCATGGTAATTACCCAACTATATGGGTTTGTACATAATGCGGTAAAGAAAACGACCAACAGGCCATAACCTTACTGATATAGACATAAATGGGCAGAAAGACAAGCTTTTCCTTCTTCCATACATTGCAAAAGGTAAAGAAATGAAGGTCTCAAAAGCACCAAGAGCTAGAGGACTCGTAAAGCAGCAGCAGTAATTAGGTAATGTTGCTCAAGTTAAACTCACTACGATATCCCAATTACATGTCTTACTCTCATTACTGGCAAAAGGCACAATTATTTTGTATATCCCCACACCTGATCTTCAGACCGTGTAGGCTTGTTGAATTGTATCTATGTCGAGGCCTTTCAATCTCACCACTGATTCTACATGACCCTTGAGTGTGTGAAGCTCCCTCAACCTACAGCCACGTACACATAATACAATCAGAGAAGTTTCCAATGAACCAAAAGCCAACAGATGTAACAAAGGTTCAAAATAACTTCTGAGGAAGCTGACAACATTTCACACCATCTGGCAGGCTTAATTTACGATGTGATAACTCCTTTTTCCGGCAGCAAGGACTATTCCTCAAATAGAAAATATGAGTTCATCAAAAAGATAATATTTAAAAAAGGTAAGATTCTGCCAGATGTGCTGCTCACGATTCTTCAAATGCCCCATAAGTCAATGCAAGACAAAACGGCATTCAGTTACATAACCTTGTATGAAGCTGAAAAGAGGGACTGCTAAAATTCCAGCATACCTTGCTATTTCAGCTCTCCTTTTCGCTTCTTCAGCCATCTGGCTGAGCTCTGTGAAATGAGTCCGGTCAGTGAACATCTTTGTATCTGGCGGCTGCAACCCATGCAATGTTCTTTGTGCGTGTGCCCACTGAAGCTCACGTTGTTCCTTGCCGAAGTCCTTTTGCCTTGTGAAAGCAATCTACAAATCGAGAAAATTAATCACAGGAAAAAAGATTAGACACATACAATAAACATGCAGACTTAAAACGTCAGTCTGCTCTAAGGAACCACAACGAAATTCAATCCAACTAGTACCCTTTGCTCAATGACAAGGTCCCAGGCTCTTCCACTCAAAGCATATCTTATAAAAAACTTAATGAAGTCGAGTGGTATGTAGAAGATGATGTTATAAAGCCAAATGACACCTGCCCAACCCCAACCAATCCCTTCAATAGCAGCAAAGCTCCAATTTGCATAGACTGCAATTAGAGTGGCAATCTGCAGAAAATTGAAGGTTTAGCATTTCCGTTTCACTAGAGTTGCTTGAGCATCTATGTACAAATGAACAGGAAATAGCCTCACCAGCTGAGCAATCACAAAAGCTACTACAAGCAGTAGCCCAGGACGTTCAACAAAAGACCAACTTCTAGACCGCGTCACGAATATAAGTGCCTGACTGATAATGCTCACTTGCAAATAAATAGCTGATGCAAGCTTGCGGAAGTCATCATGGGCAGTTTTCTCCAAAGTTGACACACCAAAGACCCTCTGGAAAATTAACAGGAGCACATATTAACTGCTGAGTACAGGGAAATAAAATTCACAGCTATATGTGACAAAATATAAATCATGAACAGATACATGCTGATACTTTAGTTAAGAAACTTGCAAATTGGTAAAGCTTAGAACAGTATGCACAAGACATCAGACATCCCCATCTTAACTAACTTGTTTTCAACTGCAGGTGATATATCCCTCATTTATTCCAGTTACTCTAGTCTTAAAGAGTATTCTTGTAAAATATTATGTCCAAAAACAAAAACGCAAAGAACAAAATGAAACTTAAGCATTTAGACAGATTTTGATCTGATATATTTGCATTGTATATTTATACATAAAAATTCATGGCTTAATAAATGTCATGTCATCTTACTGGGAAGAAGTCTGTTTTATATGCCGCCCAAAAGAATATGACTGTCATCATTGCAAGGTAACTACCAAGAACAATTCCAGTGGTAAAAATCTCTGCTAGCTTCCAGCTGTCTGGCATGGGAGATGGTTTCACTCTATCCTTTGAAATTGTCATAATGGTTCCTGAAATTACATAGGTCTAATAGTTAACGAACAAAGACATGCTATGATCAAAACACCAATCTATCAACCATAGATAATGAACTTTCCGATTCCTAACAATTAGCACAAGAGAAAAGTTTCAGTTATAGTAGCTGAAATGCTACATGTTTAGCAACAAGCTGTGACAAATATCAAACTGAATTCCTAGTTATACATTTCAACCAAACCAATACCACCAACAGCATATTTTCAAGTTCATTTCAGGACTATTTCTCAATACAATAGTTGGTCCTCGTATATGTGTGTGTGTGGGTGTACATCTCACAGGTACAAAGATTGCAAAAGTGGAAAAAGAAAACAACTAACCATCATTGAGAATGGCAATGATAAGCACCATAAATGGTGGAAAATCAAACTTCCATATTAGGGCCAATAGCATGAAACCAAGCTGCCACAAGTACAATAAAAGAAAATCAGTAACAGAAATGATGAAAATTTTCAATGAGAAAGCTTTCTCATAATTCAAATGCAAATAAGATAACATGATAGAAAAGGTTCATCTATATTACTAGCAAAACTAGCTGAGGCATTTTTCAAAAAAAAAAGAAAAAAGTTGAGGCAGCCTAACTTACCACAATACGAATAGTAATAGAAACTGCATAGATCTGCAAAAAAACAGAAAATGAAAAAACAAAAAATTAATAGGTAATAAAAAATTGTAATGCTAAAAAGGGCACGGATAAAACAACATAATGCAAAAAAACCATCCAGAATAATAGTGTCAACATTTCTAAGTAAGTTTGTCCATGAGAAAATCACGAGAGTTAACACTCACTGTGTAATTTTTCATCCTCTGGAATATTGCCCGACTTGTCAACACAGCACTTATGATAACACTAAGGCCAGGCTCAGTGAGGACAATATCAGAAGCACCACGAGCTGCATCAGTTGCATCAGCAACAGCAATCCCTATATCAGCCTTCTTAAGAGCAGGTGCATCATTAACTCCATCCCCAGTCATCCCACAGATATGTTTTCTAGCTTGCAAGCGTTTCACAATCTCATATTTGTGTTCTGAAATAACACCATATATCAAACTAGTTAATTCTGCATACCTTTATTGGAATTTTGGCTACAACTAGTTATTAGCAAGGAACACTAAGTCCAAGATTTGAATCCAATGGATCAATTTATTGAATTCCATTAACCAGCTGGATATCCAAAGTGAAGTAAACTCAACTACTAAGGGGAAAAGGTAAAAGAAATTACCAGGGAAAACACCAGCAAATCCATCAGCTTTCTCTATCAGTTCATCAATTGGTAAAGCACCAATAGACTCATCCTTGTCCTGTCCTAACAATGCTGATGAAGGGTACATATTGGTTCCCATTCCCAATCGTCGTCCCGTTTCCTTTCCTATGGCAAGCTGATCCCCTGGTAAAAGCCACAAGTTTCAGCAACTTGAAACATGAAAGGTGATATAAATTAACCATTTTTAGAACATGGATGCTGTTAAAATCAGAAAAACAACTCAGGAATTTATGGTGAATTTTTTAACAACCAACGTTGCACACTCAGCTTAATGGAAGATGGGAAACCCATATACAAATTTTCCTTCACAATATTTACAGAACTGCACACTTTGAAGGGGTCCACTTAGAAAAGAACAGACCTGTAATCATTTTCACATTTACACCAAGATTTAAAGCCCTCCTTATTGTCTCTGCACTGTCATGCCTGGGTGGATCAAAAAGAGGCATGAGGCCAATGAACTGCCAGGGGCCTCCAGAACTCTCTTTCCTTCCGTCTGGAACTTCCTGTATCATAGAAGCAAGTAACCAATGAAAGACAATCATATAAGAAACCTTAAAACAATAACAAGGTATAGTAAGAATATAACACAGTAAACACAAAACCATAAGGGATTCAAAAGGCTTCCTATTACCTGGTATGCAACAGCAAGGGAGCGTAAACCCCTTTCTGCGAACTTATCAATCACAGCATGAACTCTTCGCTCAATCTCTGACTTGTTGTGCGCAAGGTTTAGAATCTAAAAGGACCACATTGAAAGATAAGAATTAGTGCAAGGACTCACAAGAGCCAGAGGCCAAGGTGTAAAATCCATGCAATATACCTGCTCTGGTGCACCTTTGCTGACTCTATGCATTTTACCTTCACCGTCAATATAAGTCAAGGCTGTACGCTTATCAGTAGGATTAAAAGGGAGGAAGTGAACTTCTTGAATCCCAGCACGTGCCTTTTTTTAACACAAAAATATTAGAACATATGGCCAACAAAAGATGGAAAAATGAATTAAAAACAAATAGGTAGAAAACAAGCTGAAAGTAATCAAAAGATTTAACCAAAAGTAAAGAGAAAATCACGGCAGTGAATTACTTCTTTAGGATCAGCCAACGTCCCAACGATAGCAGAATCTATTGCATCTTGATTCTCAGTTCTAGAAGCACGAGAGGCCATCAGAACTACTGTATCTGCATCTATTCCTTTGGCAAAAACCTGACGTACAGTGAAAATTTTAGAATAATAACACTGATTCACTGAACTTTAAACAATGGCTTCTCTAACCAACCTCGATGATATTTTTGTCTACTGTGAGTTTATTTAATGTCAGTGTCCCTGTTTTATCGCTGCAAAGAACATCCATGCCTGCCATCTCTTCTATGGCAGTCATTCTCTTCGTGATAGCTCCCTGTTAATCAATCTATTCCCATCATCTTCTGCTGAAAACTCATCAATATATAGTAAACAAATCCATTGCAAGATCATAGCGAACCTGCTGAGAAAGCCTATGAGAGCCAATTGCCATGGTCACTGACAAAACTGTAGGCATGGCAATTGGAATTCCTCCAATGAGAAGCACAAGAAGATTGTCAATTCCAGGACGATATTTCCTATCTTGTATTGGGTACATCACGATGATCTCTATGATCATGCCAACAGCAATCGAACAGATGCAGAAATTCCCAATTGCAGTCAATACCTACATATCGTGTTACACAGAATATTAATCAAAATCAGTCATACATCGTAACTCGGATAACAAAGGTCCTGTCGTTTATCCCTCCTTGCCTTTTGGAAGTGGCCAACTTGGTTAGTGGTATCCACAAGGTGAGCAGCCTTTCCAAAGAAGGTATGGACACCAGTAGCAATGACCACTGCTTCAATCTCTCCTTGTTTGCAAGTAGAACCAGAGTAGATGCCATCTCCAGGACCTTTTGTAACCGGAAGGGACTCACCAGTAAGTGCAGACTGTAAGAGCAAAGATTTAAGACATCAGGAAGACAGCAACAACTAGAGTTCTAGACCAAGTCAACCAGACTTTCGCATTAAAAGCAATTAGAATGAAAGACCCACCTGATCAATCTTAAGTGGATCACCTTCAAGCAAACGAGCATCAGCTGGAATAATATCTCCCAGTTTTATACTGATGATGTCACCAGGAACCAAAATAGCAGCATCCTGCTCATTCCAGCTTCCATCTCGAAGGACCTTTATCAAAACCAGAGATGAGTTGAAGGGCTCATTACCACAACACATGCACTTTGAATTCACACAAGCATTCAATCATGGTTGTACTTATTTTGTTTTTGAGTTCTTAATCAAAGTTCATTCGTGTTTATGACAAGGTTCCAAATATATTAAATGATAACTACCCCAATTTAGGTGAACCACGACAAGGATATACTATTAGTTAATACCTTAGCTTTTGGAGCAAGACGAGCCATGAGAGCAGCAGCAGCATTACCAGCGTTATTTTCCTCGATAAAGCTTATGGTTGAGTTGATCAAAAGCAGAGTGATAATACCAACAAAGTCTTGCCAATCCGGGGGCTTTCCCTAAAGTTTACAAAAGGAACCAACTCAATAGAATCTCAAAGCAGATTCCATACGGTAAAATCACAATAAGAAAAAAGTACGCCTAAATGCAAGTTCATACTCCTCCATTTGCAAGAGCAATTGCCATGATAGCAGCAGCCTCCATAACCCATGAAAGAGGATTCCACATAAAACCCAAAAACTTCAAGAATTTGCTCTCCTGAAATACAACCGGTGAGCGAATTTAAAGTTATTGCAAATCCACAAGACCATACGAGGAGGAAAATGGCTTAAATATATAACAAGACACAAGCCTGTTTCTCCTCAAGCTTGTTGTGACCGAAAATGGCCAGCCTCTCTTCAGCAGCTTGAGTGGTGAGACCTTGTCTGCTACATCTCAGATTCTCAAACACTTCCTCAATGGGTAATTTTTCCTGCATTCCAATAAAACTCAAATCTTTAAGACACAACAAAACACCAGCTCAAACAGAAAGAAAACCAGAAAAGTTTCAATGTCGGTTCAGATCTATTACCAAATCCACAACTTCCTTCAACACGGCGTCCAGAACTTCATTCTTGTCCCCCATCCTCTCCTTGAAATCTCCCCAGGTAAGAAGCAATCAAAAGATTAAACTTCACTCCAGAACCACCATGAAAAACAGCACAAAAGAGCAGAGAGCAGAGGTTTTCAACGGAATCAAGCACACAGTTTGGGACCAAAATGAGGATAACCCACCAGCACCAAATCTACAAAGAAAAGATGATTAGAAACCAAACCGTAAGCGTAATGGCATAGGGAGTGCAAGTAACAGTCATATAAATCTATGTTATTCTTTTCAGCTACTTCCTTCGGCTTTTAAGGACGCATCCAAAAACTAAAGCCTCTTTTTTATCGGAGTCCTTTTATTTCCAAAATGGTCCATGTACACTGACGCTGGCTCACGTACTAGGTCCGCGGCCGCGGGGTAAATAGAGAATTTGATGTTGTGAGGGGACTGTTTCGATATTTACACCTTCCATAATTTTTGTTTCTGATTTTATAAAATATATATTTAACGAATAAGGACAGAAAACCAAATATTTACACCACCAATAATTTTTGGTTTTGATTTTATAAAATATATATTTAATGAATAAGGACAGAAAACCAAAGTCATGAATAAACTGCACATGCACCCACGGAGCCTGAGACCCTATCCTGTAGTTTTCATTTTTACCAATCGTTTCGACTTGGAGTGAAAGGCCACGTTTTGTCTGGGGTGAAGGTAACTCGCCATGACCGGCGGACAAGTGTCCCTTTTGAAATTGTTTACTTTATGTTCCTTCAAAGATCTTTGGGACACTAAAAATAAGTGATACAGGATTCATATAAATGAATGGTTGAGATTTATGCGATAGAATAAAATATTATAAAATTAGACAAAAAATTCAGACTCCCCTTTTTTAGTTACGGCGATTATATTAAATGACTCTTCCAAAATATTTAAATCCTTGAAGATTAAGATCAAACATTGGCGTGTGTTTCCTGGGCTTGACCATGACTAGCGTCAACCCACCTGGATATGATGTTTCTAAAAGATGTATCTGTTCTGGTTCATGGTACTCATGAATGGATACACAATGAGCTGTATGCTTCTATTATTTTTATTTTAATATTATTAAATACTTCTGTTGAACAATTACGCTATTTTTTAATTAACCTAAGAAGATATGTGTTGAATTGGTATGCCATACGCGTATTGTTTGGTAGTCTGTATAGGTAACCAGCATATCAACTTAACAAAGGACATAGTGATTACCATTTTCATGTGCGTGTCCAGTGGGGATACTCTGTCCACTTTCCAATTTTATGTAATGTCCAAAACGACATGACATCCTCTAAACTCATGTCAAATGATTTGACATAATAAAATCCTAACTGGGTGAGTGTCGTACACACCACTTCATGGTTTGTTGAACGGTTCCTTCAACCCTAAAACTGGGCAAAATTATCGTAATTTTCTGGTATATTCTAAATCAGACGTCAATGATGTTAAGCGAATATTTTGACTCTATGAACTTAGATGTAACCAATGCGCACACATGAAACCCTAATAAAGTTACATCATCACAAAGTCATAAATCTTACCTCTATATAAAAGAGAGATTATTTCCGATATGACCAGAAAGACGTATTATTTGTGTTAGTTAGATCTCAACTTTATATATTCCATCTCACACCCCCAGCAAAAATCTTAACTAGAGACCCACTTCCGCCGGACAACTTCATTTGACTACTGTTTTCAACCCGTCATATGAAGTAGTTAACAAAATATTTAGGCTAAAGTTTAGGGATGATTTCGTTAACAAGTGCATGTGAATGGGCAGGAGCATGACAAAACAGCGAGTGGCCCCACAATCGCATGTGGGACATGTCCTATTGGCTGGACCAAAAAAGTTAATTAAATTTTAAAACATTTCAATCACTCACTCACTCACTCACTCCACTTTAGGTCTGTGTCTGTCCCATTTCGCTCCACTACAGGTCGTACGAACCCGTACCAAGGCCGGACACCTCATATTTCCTAATCCACCCTGCTGTCATGAATCATGATGGGAGTTCGGAATGGGTTTTCCTCCGTCCTTTAATCCTCAAATCTGTCCTCCTCAGCCGTTTGATTGAGTGAAATCATTTCTGGTCGTAGATGTTGACTTCCATTCATTGTACGGATCCGACAAAAGAAAATCAACTGCAGTAACGAATTCCCTTGTACAAAATTTGAAGATTTCGTTAGAGGACATGTGAGTGTAACAATTAACGAGAGATTTTGTACTTAAAATTATAATAAGATCTGAGTTGAGATACTTGCATGTGTGGTAAAGACGAAAAGAAGAAGACAACCTCACCACAACTTTGATTCTTCCCTTGGAAAGAAATTACCGTATGCCTTGCGCTAATTTATGAGATTGATGTCACCTCCGTAGTCTTCAAGAAAGTTTCTTCCTTTGACGCAAAATTGATGTGATATCGGAAGTTGAGTTTATTAGTGACATCCAGTCTTTCTCCCAAGATAAACGTCAAATGTAACACTTTCGTAACTTGAAGGCTAAAATAAATAACACTGAAGTGAAGATAAGATAAGGACTGACTTTAATCCAAATGGGCATGAGAAGGGAAACACAAGCATAAAAGTCCAGCTCAACTTTGCCGCCCATCTGCCCCCATTCAGTTTTTGTCAGTCATCACTCTGCCAATGCAGGGGAACCGTGTCCGTACACAATAATCTTATCACCACTTGTTTTTTTTTTTTTTTAACATTAGATATCTCAGTTCAGTAAGATTAATCTTAAGTCCCTGTAATTTCATTTTAAGAGTCTAGAGGATGTAAATCTAGAACCTCAAAATTTCTCAGGTTCCTACGTAGCCTCTTTTGCGCATAAAAAATCTTCACACACTCTAGATTGTTCAGCTTGATGATTGATCACTAGCTCCCTTCTGATCAGCATCAGGTTCTCATCAGCCTCTAAATTTTCTAGCAGCTCCAACTCTCACACTGCCGCTAGAAGCGAGGCGTCCGTAATTGATCCGATCAAGGAGCTTTGCTCAGGGGCTAGAGGATCATCAGTAAGAACATGCCTATTTTCTCTCATTTAGTGTGACTCAAACTCAAAACCTCCTTAAAAAGGAGAGCCTTAAGTGAAAATTTTGGACCAATTAATCCACCCCTCGTTGTCCCTTGTTTTCCTTTTTATCACCATGTGATGCTTACCACTATAATATCAAATATTTCTACATTTTCTTTATGGGAAAGCGTATCATTGAGAAAATGCTCTTTCTTTAAAAAACCATATTCCATACCAAAACTCTCCCTATGTTTTTTTTTTTGGTAATATTTTATAAATTGTATATTTTAAGTGAAACTCTTAACAAATTAAATAGTGGATTGGGCCAGCTCATAAATTTTGCTTCCAATACCGTTATCTTCATAACTCGACATGCATTTGCTGTGAAAACAAACTTAAATTTCCCATCCAAGTGTTAGGTAAGTCACTCTTATTTAACAAATTTGGTTTATAAAATGTCTGAACTAGAAATAGTACAGAATTAAGGACGGTGTACATGACTGTTCTAAGTTCTAACCAGAAGGAAAAAGGGGACATGGACCCATATTTCAAGTTTGACCAGATGGCTCAACATTAATGCCAAGATAACAGAAGCACATGACATGTTCTCCTTCTGCACAAGCATAAGTTAGAACCTTACTGTTTTGAGCGTAGTTGCATTGAATCATAGTCAGCAATTTACATGTAAGCCTATTTATTGAATTGGAACTGCAAATGGATTTTTCTCATACCTGATTTTAACTTTTCTCTGAATTTATAACATGAACCACCCTACAACTGTACCACTTACATGCTAGGACAAAACTATAAAGTTCTTAGGACTACAATGCTTACCTAACCTCGCCAATGTCCTACACCAAAGCTGTTTCCATTTGAAAGATACACATGTTAATGTTATGCCAAATTTTCTCACCAGTAAGGCTTAAGCTAAAGCCTAAAGCACGAAATGGGTTTTGATGTTGAAAAGCAACTCTAAAAGGAGGATGACAATTTGCCTTCCCGACAAAAACCTACTCAAAAGGCAGAGTTTCTTTTCTTAGTGGGGCTTTATGTGATGTGCTCTGATTCCTTTATCAGAACGACCGAAGTGGAATCTGATACCACTTGGAAACTGTCCTTTATTGATCATATGCGTTTCCACTCCTCATTTCCCTGCTCTGCTTCCTTAGTACTTTCTCCTTTTTAACTTTTTGGATATAATAATTTAAACAACAAGTGCTCTGTTCCAAGTTCCAGCCAACGAAAAATTTCCCAGTCCTAAGCGCATTTCAGAAGAATGGATATGAATATTCGCCAATTCCTATATATATATATAGTTCTCGTCAACAAGACCACCTTAGAATCCAAACAACTAGTAGTTCCGATCTCTTAACAATGGGAGTATTATAGAGTATGAGGAGGGTCATCGATGTACGTAGCCTTTTTCTTGTATTTATTACAAAAAGATTATTTCTGAAATTCAAACTTTTAATTTTTTGATCATAAATGAACAATTTTTATCAGTTACTTCAAGACTTTTCCTCTTATATTGTATTTATATATTATCCATAAATTGTTCACAATTATTATTCTATTAAGACTGAATATTAATAGAACATAAAAAAACTAGTACACATTATGTTTTTCCTTATAAGAAAGTAGTCATCTTGTAGACTAAAGTATAGAGATATTTAAATAAATATATAGGTGCTTATTAGAAAATAAGTTCATTGAACTGACCCTAATGAGAAATTTATTTGAAACATTACTTGTATATATGTCATTGGAAATTTTGATTGTGATAATTGTATGAGTGATCTTTTAATTTGAGATCTCCAAAGTTATCTTGTATAGGGATTATTAGTTAAGGATAGCTCAGTCAGTAGTCATTAGGTATAACTTGAACTATATGAAAATAGTTGAACGATCAAAATATGATTCATCACCCTAAAGATATTAAGAAGAATGTCTCAATGTTCTCGATTAGCATTGATTTAAGAAATTCTTGTCCAATCACTACAAGAAATCAGTTATTTACCGACGGAATATTCCGTCAGTAAACGGTCAATTTTAGTCGGTAAAATGATTTACCTACAAAAATCAGACGGACAAAATCATCGTTAAAAGGATCGTAGTTAAAGTTACCGGCAGTAATATTCTGTCGGTAATTTACCAACGGCCCAAAATTTATTACCAATGATCAATTTTACGTCAGTAAATATTACCGACGGAAAAAAGTAAAGGAAATTTCCGTCAGTAACATTTACCAACGGACAAAATTCCGTCGGTAAACCGAAAGTAATGAACAAGAAACGTCATCTTACTTACCGACAGTGATAGTATTTCCGTCAGTAAAAAATATAAATTTTTGATGGTATTTTTATTTCGTCAGTAATAGGAGGTTAGAAATTTTTTTAATAAATTCCAATTTCATGATATTGTGATAAATGCATAATGTTAAGAGTTACCAATTATTTGTGCATAATAAATTAATTTGTATATATATATATATATATAATCAGAAAATTAATTGATAATAAAAACATTACAGTGTGCATAACTTATGTTTGTAATTGAAAGAAAATGACAAGGACAAGCTAATGTCGTGGAGATCATGGGTGCTCAGAACTGCTAAGCCTCCCCTTCAACTGTTCCATCTCCTATCTAAGCTGAGTCATCTGCTCTCTCATCTTAGCCATTTGCTCCATCTCCGCTCTCATCTTAGCCATCCGCCCCATCTCCTCTCTCATCTTAGCTATCCAATCCATCTACTCTCTCATTTTAGCCATCTGCTCCATCTGCTCTCTCATCTTTGCCACCTGCTCCATCTCCTTTCTCATCTTTGCCACCTGCTCCATCTCCTCTCTCATCTTAGCTATCTGCTCCATGTGCTCCATCCGTTCATTCATGTTCGCCTCTTTCATGTGAGCTACCTGCTCCTTCAATGTGTCCACTATGGCCCGAAGCTCGATTACTTCATTATTGTGCGTTGGCCTAGCAGATGTTGTTGTATTGGACAGGGAAGAGCACGAATAACATGTGTTTACATATGAACCTAGCCCGAATATCATTCCACAATAATTCCTACCATTCACAACATCAAGATACGTATGATTCTCATCTACAGGTTGTTCCTCCTGAGACTGTCGCTGAATGGTTTGTTATATTTGATCCTATTAGGAAGCAATGTTTACATTAGTAAGGGATTATTGTTAAGAAATTATAAAAATCTATTAATTTCACATACATTCAACTCTCTAAATCGGGTGTTGATGAATGTCACACCATCATGTTTCTTCGTGTGGGTAAGCAAAAATAGCTAGATAGGTGTAGGCTTGATGTCCAATGACTTTTCTTACATGTATAACCTAAATTGTCATATGTGAATTACAATTTATAAAAATTTCGGCAGAGTTTTATCTTTTTTTATGATATTTGCCCCCTGTTGAATAAAGAAAATAACTTAACATAGCTATTTATGACACCAGACATTTATACCATAATCATTATGTACAATACAACAAAGCAAAATATATACAAAATAAGTGTCAAGTTTAGATGCTTACAAGTCTATATGCATGCTCTTAGTGGGTAATTGATCCTTCCATATAGGTAATCAACTTTGTGATCTTCCTACATAGGTAATCAACTTTGTCACTTTATACGAATGAAAATGAGACAAGTTTTAAATAATTTATCTTGGTAATAATTGAGAGCTCAAGGTTGAAAATATGAATGTTGATGTAAAGTATATTAAAGGGTAAATGAGTTGAGTAGTATGACATAACTTGAAGAAATGATGTGTTCACTCAATTTGTCTTAACATATCATATGTGAGTTCTAAAATATGAATTGATTCAGTAAACAAGTAAACTTACGTTAGGTATTTAATGTTCCTGCATTATCATCTATATTGTATTATAAGATAAGACAATTTTCTTAGTTAAGTATATGTTAACATTTTAATTTGTAACTATAAATAAATATCAGTATTATAATTAAATCCATGTACTAAGATAACTAAGTTAAACTATGTTTTGAGTTTTTTTAGTGATATATCATTATTGTAACTGAATGCATATACAATGATCATAAAATGAATTCAAATAAGTTCAATTATGTCTCTAAGTTCAATTTTATAAATGAATACATAAACCATGAAATTTATGTTGCCAAATTCATTGTATGTATACAATGATGCTATCATCATATATTGATATTATGATAATGTATTATGTTTTGTTATAATATTGCTAGTTTGATATCTAAAATTAATTAAGAGATGATAGCTAAGTATCCATATTCATTTTTATGATATCAATTAATTATGCAAATTCCATAAAATTTGAAGAAATTATAAAAGTATAGAACAC
>JANITW010000006.1:61751331-61765643 GCA_027564335.1 Erythroxylum williamsii
GAAATAAGTAATAGTCAATATGCAAAAAGAATAAATAAATAATAATACTGATAGAAAAACAAATACTAGTAATAAAAAATATTTATAGTACCAATACTAATAATTAGAAGGAATTCTAAATAAATAGCGGATAAGCATAATCATAAAACATGAAAAAATTTAAGACTTCATCTAAGTAAGAGTTAAGACCCTTCAGCATAATCATTGAACGGAACAAATTGATCTAAAGTAGGCAGTAAGGGGCTATATTAAGAGTAAAAAAAGAACAAAGCACTAACAAATTATCACAAGTTCATATAAGATGTAGATCGGAGAAAAGAATCACACATAATAAAAGAAAATTTGGTTATATATCCACGAACCAACTTATTATTAATGTAAATTGAGGTCTTATACAAAAGTTGGAGATTTTTATTGGGCGTTTTTTCAAAATCTTTTGCCTTTTCAATGGATTTTTTTCAATTCTCCTGCACAATCTAAATAATAAATTATATTTTCAAATTTTATATTCTTTATTTTTCTCTTTATATTTTAATTAAAATTTTTGTTTTAAATTATAATTGTTAAAAAATGAATTACTATTTTATCCTTAACAATACAATTATTTAATCTAATTAATAAATTACAATTGTGGTAAATTAAAATTTTTATTTATCTCTTTTAATTAAAATTTTAATTATTATTGTTATCATATGAATTATATTTTTATCCTTAAAAAATGCAAAATTTATTTAATCTCACTAATAAATTACATTTGTCAAAATTTTGGGTTCTTTATTTATCTTTTTATACTTTAATTGAAAATTTTAGATTATTTTTGTTAAAAAATAATTATTATTTTTGTCATGATTTTGTTTAATAAATTGAAAAATTAATTAGTATATAAATAATTTTACTTAAGATAATTTAATAATATGTTTAAAATAATATTTAAACTATAAAGAAGTATGTTTAAATGATATTAAAAAAGAAGCAAAAATAAAAAATGTTTAAACGACATTAAAAAAGAAGCTAGAGTAATCTTTAAACTATAAAAAGTATGTTTAAACCATTGCTCGCACATAACAGTTCATTCATCAACTATTTATGTAATATATCCCAAATTCCACTTAATATAGCATGGTTAACCAACTAAAAAATTGTTAAATATTAATAAGGGACAATGATAAACTTAATTTATTCTAACTATTAGCATATAATATTTATTATTTCTCGTTCTAACAAAGTGCTTTCCTATATGTCGTCACTTAACTTTATCCTTGAGTTTATTTGTTAGCATATGTTTACTACTCCTCATCTTAATCTTGTTTATTTCCCCCGATATAAAATAAAACTTCAATTACTATGGTTACTTCTAGCCAAATCATTTCAGTCATTGCTATTTTCTCATTACATCATGATAAATTCCGCTTAAAGTAAGTGATTTATTCGCTTCCTATATGTGGTTATAATGGGCATGAATGATCTACGTATGATTTATGATTTATGTATAATTTATGCTTTTGATGTTTGAATGTTAAGAATGAAACTTACATGTGATATCAGAGGTATAGGTTCTTAACAAATAATAAGTTTTAGATTATTGATTTAATTGAAAGGAAGATATATAGAGTTCTTAGACAAGGACAGGTCCATAAAGATGTGATCGAAGCCTGAAGGTGATATAAGACTAGATATCCAGTAATTACCAAGGAGCCCGACAGCTTCAAAACCAACAGCCTGCACCAACATGATCGGGGCTTGTTGAGCTCAAAATGAAAGTTGCGGAATAGATGACATTCCAGTAGATCAGGTAACAAATATTATTTATGCTTCGGTAATGCATGCATGGAGAGAGTTACCTGCCTCTGCCCCCAATGCCCGGTTTCCAAGTGCACCCTTCTATTTTGTGCTTCTTTAAGCTTTAGTGCAAGTTTGTTACCGATTGTCATTAGGCATTTTCTTGTTAGTAAGTTGCTTTTAGTCTTCTCCGTGAGTGTCTCCCGTCTGTGTGTGGGGTAATGGATGAAAGTCCCAACCTTAATAGGAAGTGTGACCTTTTTTTTTATATTCTGGAGGTTGGTTATTTTCTGGTACTTGCACGACTTCTGAGTAGGAGGAAGCGTGGGGGTATCCAGCTTAGTTGAAGTTGGAGGCTATGAGCAACTGGGTTTTCTTTTTTTTCCCTCGTTTGCCATGGCCATATAATATCATCCTTTGTAAACTGGAGTTGGTCGCCTTGAATCAACGGAGTATAGTTACGTCTTGTGGGACCGCGCGATGGACTAAACCAGCATACTAAGACGGAGGGCTCATCATTTAGGCTTCATCTATAGTTCCTGTTAGCGACAAAAGACTTCTTGGAAGAGGCGGTGATGCTCGGCAATATGTGTCGCCATCGCTAATCGTCTTGTATAGCCGTATTGTGTCTGAGACAACACATGTCCCCTCCGTCCTTGAGCTGCCTGACAAGTCTGAGAAGTCTGAGATGGTGCAGGTGAGGCAATCAGTCCTTTCCTTCTGAGACCCGTTGGTAGTCCACTTTAGACTGACGTGTCTTCTTATATAAGACAACTCCCTTGACTTTTCCTCCATCTTAGTACAACAACTTTATGCCAAAGCCTTTCCCACTAGAATCCCTTCACCACACAATGGGCACCTTCTTGCATGCCCTAACAGAAGAGGCTTATTGGATGCCTAAGCTTTGAAAAGCGTGGATCAGTGCACTATTTCTTCTTTTTTTGTTTTATGTCGTTCCCTTTACGAAATCGATTCTGCCATCCTTGTGTTGCTTTTGCATGCCTATGTTAATTGGTCACTGCTGAAGTTTATATCAGTGGGTCATTTAGTATCTCTGGACTGGTTGTTGTGTCTACTTTTATTTTTATTTAAGACTTCGCTTTACTCAAAGGCCTAGGTTAGATTAGTGGGACTGTTTCGTGTGTATTTGGGTTGACCAACTAGCCCTTACTTGATTAATTGTCCAAGCTTTTCTTCCATTCTTAGTTTTAACAAAAGATCAGGACTACGTATCCCTTCGGTTGAAACTCTGGTATTACTTTCCTTCAATTTATTGTTTTACTATTTTAATTATTATTTAATTATTTATTGACTTTTTGTATTTGTTTTATTTATTATTATTATTAGTAGTATATGCATTATTTTGTACATAAATATATATTTGGTTATGTTTATTATTATTCCTAAGTATTGAGGTGAGTGTTTATTGATAGGATTTCTAGCAACATATTCCTACCTGTAGTATTCTTCCGAACCAGGCCTAGTGGCTTTCTCGCTACACACTTTAGTACTTTCTCTGTGTTCCCTTCCTTGTATGGAGAATGTGTGACACAGTAGTCATTCCTTCTCTTCGTTTTATTTTTATTACTTTTTTATTTTTACTATTTGGTTTTTATTATTTTTAAAGATTATTTAGTGTTATTAGTCCTACTTTATTAATTTTGTGGGGGGTCGATAGTTTCAACTTTCGAGGTTGTATTAATATAGTACTTGCGTGAAACGTAAGAGGCACGGATTAAGAGGGATACCTTTCGATAGAGCGAATGGATTCAGTGCAAGCGGGTCGGTACGCGCAACTTGCACATATAAAGATGGTGATGATTTAATAAGAATAGGCTCTTGGAATGTGGGAACCCTCATGAGAAAGTCTTTGGAATTAGTAGAGATTTTAGCCAAATATAGGATACATATAGCGTGCAATCAAGAGATTAGGTGGGCTTGAGCCAAAGCAAAGGAGATAGGGGGTTCAAACTATGGTACTTAGGTAGTCTGAGGAAGCAGAATGGGGTAGGTATATTAGTGGATAAAGGACTAATGAACAATGTAGTGGAGATCACAAGGGCCAACGACAGGATAATGGTGTCAAAAATAAAGCAGTGGAGATCACAAAGGTCAATGACAGGATAATGGTGTCAAAAATTGTCCTAAGCAGTATGGTTCTCAACTTAGTATGTGCATATGCACCTCAAGCTGGCGCAGACGATCAACATAAACTTACATTCTGGAAGGTGCTGAATGGAGTGCTTCAACAAATTTCTTATACTGAACAGATCATCCTAGGAGGGGATTTTATTAGGCATATAGGGGCAGATGCAAATGGATACACAAGCACTCATTGTGGCTTTAGATACGACTTTAAGAATGATAGTGGGGTTGATTTATTGGACATGACCATCGAATATGAGTTAGTAATAGTAAATTCCTTTTTTAAAGAAAAACTAAGCGCACTTGGTGACATTTCATAGTAGTATAACTAAGACACAAATTGATTATATCCTTATTGGAAAGTGCTATTGAGATGGAGCGAGCTACAAATAAAGTACGGTATAGACTGGCAAAACAAAAAGCGAAGAAGACTATCTCAGTGGCTAGAGGAGAAGCTTACGAGAATACGTATAGGGAATTGGATACGATCAAAGAAGTACAAAGAATTTTCAAGTTAACATGAGATAGGGCACGTGAGACGGGAGATTTTAACCAAGTCTGCTGTATCCGAGATGAAGCTGGACAGTTACTCACAGAGGCCCAAGCCATCAAACAGAGGTGGCAGAGATACTTTTATGACCTTTATAACGTGGACATATTGGTCAGCATAGAGTTAGGGGAACTCCTTGGGTCGGGACAATTTCTAAACGGTAACCCATAGGGGAGGATCACAAGGGGAGAAATTACAATGGTTCTGAGGGGGAAGGGGAATAGACGGCCGAAGGGCTGGATGAGATCCTTATAGAGGTATGGAAGCGACTGGGCACAGTAGGTATTACATGGTTAGTTCAGCTCTTTAATGTGATCCTCAAGTCAGCTAAGATGTTGGATGAATGGAGGTTGAGTAGGCTAATCCCCTTGTACAAGGCCAAAGGAGACATCCAATAATGTCATAACTATAACGGCATCAAATTATTAAGTCATACCATGAAGCTGCGGGAGAAGGTAATTGAAAGGAGAATCCGGAGAGCTATTTCAATATCAGACAACCAATTCGGATTTATTCCGGGTAGGTCAATGACAGAGGCAATACATCTACTTCAGATATTGATGGAATGCTACAGGGAAAGGAAACGGGATTTGCATATAGTTTTTGTAGATTTGGAGAAAGCATATGATAGGGTTCTTAGAGAACTCATATTGAGGTGTCTGGAAGCAAACGGGATTCCTATCACTTATATCATAGTGATTAAGGATATGTATGAAGGTGCATTGACTAGTATACGGATGGTCAGAGGTGACATGAAAGCGTTCTCTATTGGTGTAGGACTACAATAAGGCTCGACTTTAAGTCATTTTTTATTCACATTAGTGTTAGATGAACATACTAAGCATATTCAAGGAGAGGTACCTTGGTGTATGTTATTTGTGGACGATATTGTCCTGGTAGATGAGACAAAGGAGGGGGTTAATGCCAAGTTAGAACGTTAAAGAAAAGTGTTGGAATTGAAAGGTTTTCGAATGACCAGGGCCAAGACGGAATATTTAGAATGCACCTTTTTAGGTAGCCAGATGGTATATAAGGCGGTGGTAGCAATTGGTACTAATATCGTACCACAAAAATCGAGTTTTAAGTACCTATGATCCATCATTCAGAGCGATGGTAATATCAATAACGATATAGTACATCGTATTAGGTCTGGGTACGTCAAATGGCAGAGTGCATCAGGTGTTCTCTATGATAAAAATGTCCCTATAGGACTCAAAGGGAAGTTATATAAAATGGTGATTCGGCCAATCATGTTATATGGTGCAGAGTACTGGCCTACTAAGCATAGACATACGCAATAGTTGTTGGTAGCATAAATGCGAATGCTTAGGTGGATGTGGGACATTACTATAAGAGATAGGGTGCCGAATAAGGTAATGAGTGTTGAACACCGGTTGATTCTGGAATCCAACTCTTTCTCTGATACCACTAAAGTTGGAACTCATTTTTGGAACCCAACCTTTTTGCAAAGACATGAAACTAATCATGAAGCCTGAGCGTATTCTCTGATAGGGTTATTTCCATAAACCTTTATTAGACATCATCCCACAAGGGTGGCCTACCCACTATGATCAAACATCAAAATAAACTTATTACTTTAATGTTGGATCCTATTTCTGAATGTGAATTCCAACTCTTGCAGAAATATCATAAGACTCTCATATCTTTACTTCATCATACTCTTTAATACATTACATACAATTAATTTTCATCACTCACATTTCAATACCCTCAAACAAAGGGTTTTACAAAGCTATAATGACCTTCCAAGCTACATTACAACATAATCTGAAATCTCAAATTACAAAAGTACATGAACTACAAATTCTTCCAATGCAACTACACCCTCATGATTATACAAAAATAAAAAAATGTGCATAATCGAGGTTAGGTCTTGACTCTCTTTTACTCCATCTTTTGTTCATCACCTGGACATGGGGAGGAGAATGGAAGGTGAGCTTGACAACTCGTAAGTAACAGTTTATAACAAAAAAATAAGCAAAAACTATTGAAATGTTCATTTGTTATAGAAATTTCATATTGAATGTATGAAACTCATAGTTTTCAAATTCTTGGTATAAATTTAAACAAACCTATAAGGGCTAAAAGGTCAACTATTGCTAATGATTATGTGGTTTATTTGTAAGAGTCAGATTTTGATTGTAGCATTGGTAATGTTCCTATTTCATTTTCATAAGCTATAGGTAGTGATAAGTCTAAAAAATGGATTGATGTTATGAATGAATAAGTTAAAATCAATGACTCAAAAAAGTGTTAGAGATCTTATAGACTTGCCAGAAGGTTCTAAACGTGTTGGCTATAAATAGGTCTTTAAGACCAAATGCAACTCGAATGACAATATTGATAGATATAAAGCTAGACTTGTTGCCAAATATTATACTCAGAAAGATGACATTGATTATAAGGAGACTTTTTCACCTGTCTAAAAGAAAGATTCATTGAGAATAATTTTAGTATTAGTGACTCAATTTAATTTAGAGCTACATCAAATGGATGCAAAAATAGCCTTTTTAAATAGGAATCTTCAGGAGAAAGTTTATATAAATCAACCAGAAAGTTTTTCATTGAAGGTAAAGAAAGTATGGTGTGTAAATTGAAGAAGTCAATATATGGACTTAAACGAGCTTCCAGGCAATGGTATAGTAAGTTCAATAATAAAATTACATTTTTTGATTTTGAGGAAATCGCTGTTGATTGGTTTATTTATCGGAAGATTAGTGAAGGTAAGTTTATATTCCTATATTAATGACATTTTGCTTGCTGTTAATAACTTATGTTTATTACACAAGACTAAAAAATTTCTTTATATGAATTTTGCAATGAGAGATATGGGAGACGCATCCTATGTGGTTGGAATTTCAATATTTCATAAGAGATCAAAAGGTTTATTATGATTGCCTCAAAAAGCCTATATTGAGAAAATTTTTGAGAAATTTAACATGCATAGTGCTCATTAGGTCTAGTCTCTATTCAAAAGGGAGATAAATTTAGTCTTACGCAATATCCAAAGAATGATGTGGAATGTAAGGAAATGGAAACAATTACATATGCTTCTGTTATGGGTAGTTGATGTGCATACAAACCTATATTAAACTTGACATCAATTTTGCAGTAAAGATTACATATGCTTCTGTTATGGGTAGTTGATGTGCCTACAAACCTATATTAAACTTGACATCAATTTTGCAGTAAAGATACTAGGTAGATGTCAAAGTAATCCTAGTGTTAATGACCAGAGGGTTGTAGAGAAAGTGTTAAGATATCTTCAATGAACAAATAGTTACATGCTCACTTATAAAAGGTCTGATCATTTAGAAGTGATTGGATATTCAGATTCATATTTTATCGAATGTGTTGATCGTAGAAATTCAACGTTTGACTATTTTTCCTATCAGTTAAAGAAGCAATCACATGGAAGAGTTCCAAATAGTCTATCATTGCTTTGTCCACTATGGAAGTAGAACTTGTAGCTAGTTATGAGGCTACAATCCATACATTATAGCTGCAAAACTTTATTTCAGGGCTTAGGGTTGTCGACATAGTAAGCAAGATGCTAAAAATTTATTGTGATAATTTTGTAGGAGGAAAAACTGACAAATACTCCAAAGGCACAAAACACACAAAATTAAAGTATTTATTGTCAGAAACGAAGAGTGCATATAGAACATATTAGGATGGATCCCATAGTATCAGATCCTCTAACTAAGAGCTTACAACCAAAGACATTCAAATAACATGTGCTTAGGATAGGTCTTGGTTGTATTGATAATTGATAATAATGTTTGATGATGATGTTTTAGCACTCTTGAGCTCAATAATAATATGTTTTTGAATTTTATATTTCTGATTCATTATGTTTATGTATACATGATTGCTTGAATAAGAAATTTGTACATGTTTTCATAATAAGTATGTGAACTATACGTTATTTATATACAACTTATGAACCTAAGCATAATAAGTTCTTAATGTAGTGAATATGGAAGGGAGTATATGACTATATTGTGTATGACTGTCATAGCCCAAATTATGTGATTTTTTGTGTTGACGTACTTATGATGTTAATGGTTTATAAGATTTAATTTTTTACTAGTCATATGTTATATTGTTAAATGTAATGATGAAACATCCGATGAAGTAGGAGAATGTAAGAAATATGGCCTAATGTTATGACCCATATTTTCTATAGACCCATGTTAAACTAGGTTTAGGATTTTTCTTTGTTTAATAGTATATTAAATCTTGACCGTTAATTTAGTACTTGATGGACGTACAAGATATAATATCAATAGAGAAGTATATATAAATTAGTCCTTTCTCTACCCTAATTAAGTATAGACAAAAGCAAATACAGAATGAACGTAATTGAGTGTTGAGTTATCCATCAAGCTATCTATTATAGAAAAAGGGTTAAGAAAGAGAAACTAATTTGTGAACATTAAAAGCTTTCTCTCTATATCTTGACAAATTTTGCTCATAGTAAGTGATTTATTCGCTTCGTATATGTGGTTATTATTATATTCAAGATCTAAACATGAATGATTTACGTGTGATTTATGATTTATTTATGATTTGTCTTTGATGTTTGAATATTAAGAATAAAAACTTACATTTTATTCCAATATCACAAAATCACCCATTTCAAGTACATATGAAGCTTTACGAGTTCAAAATGAACTAACCCTCTATTTCTACTCGTATCGTAAGTTCAAGTCCGTAATTGAAGAATTACAATTTGCTAGTTGTGCCATTTCTCTAACTAAATTTTAATGCCATTATTTATCGATTATAGGGAGTGAGTTTTATGGCATTATTACAGCCTTTAGCCTGTGCCCCGAACCTATTTTATTATGTGAATTACGTGGCCAACTGCTAGCTCATGAGATTCTTATTAAAAGTGCCCTATTATACATTTTACCATTGCTAATACGATTATTAAACCTTCATCAGACACCCCTAATTCATCCCTAATATACATTTTTCCAATTCACCAACTTGCCTGCCCCTTTCCACAGCAATTTTCCAATCATAGCAACATCAATTCAAATTGACGATGTCGACCATGTCAATTTATGGATGGTGAAATCGTACTGCCGATCATTATAGAAAATGATATCAATGCCAGGACACCTCTCCTCAACCCAACTTTACTCATGTGTAAGCTCCTAACACCAATGGTTCTCCATAACATGTCTGGTTTCCTGAAACTACTGCAAACTATTACATCGCCCCTAATCTATCTGCCATCAAACTCTTAATGAAAATGAAAGCATTGATTTGCTTAATGTAGGTTATAGTAACGGGCTTTAAATCTCTCATATAGGTAATGGATCTATCCCTTCAGCATGAGGTACAATGAAACTTAAAGATTTACTATACGTTCCGTTTTTTGTAAAGAACCAGCTACCTGTTCAAAAGTTGATAACTCTTGTTTCTTCGAAGTTTGGCTAAACTTTTTTTTTTTGGTCAAGGATCAAGACACTAAAAGAATGTTCAAGGATTAAGTAAGCATGATGTTTATTCTCTTCATGCATCAATCCAGCAAGCTATCAATATAAAACAATTATCTACGATAGATTGGCACGTCCAACTTGGACATCATCACTTTTAGAAACTTTTCAAGGTAATAAAAGACTTTAATTTCCAGTTCTATTTGTCCTCTATGTTTTTTATGTGCATTAGGAAAATTAATTCGTGTTCCTTTAGCATATGCCCAACATTTTAGTAGTGCATGTTTTGAATCATTGATGTTTCAAGATTACCCCCCATTGCTTTTCCTTTAGTGGTCATCGTTATGCTTTACTTTAATTCACCTAAGTGTATCTCCTTAAAAATTAAAGTAAAGTTTTATCTACTTTTGTAATTTGAAGCTTTTGTTAAACGTCAATTTAATACATCCTTTAAAGCATTTCATTATGAGTGGGGAAGAATGTAAATATTTTCACCAATTAGGCCTAAAACACAAAATTTCATGCTCTTACACACACTAATAAAATGGACTGGATAAACGTAAGATTACACATTTGATTTATAATAATTTCACTCTTTTAGCTTATGTTTCCTTTCCACTAAAATTCTAGAATTTTGCCCTTGAAAAAGTACCCATATAGATAAATTATTTACTTTTTCATGTGAGATTTCTTTCTCACAAAGTGTATATTTAAAGACATGAGAAGAGACAGATAAAATAGATTATGTTCTATATGATTTGGCCATTGGATCAATCATGTACATAATGCTATGCACTAAATCAAGTGTTTCTTATGCTTTGAGCATAACCAGTAGGTTTCAAGCCAATCTTAGTGATGGTAACTAGACAATTGTGAAAAATGTCTTAAAGTACTTGAGAATGACTAAATATATTTTTTTGGTTTATAAAGGAGTTGAATTAAGAGTTCAGGCGTATTCATACACTGGTTTCCAAATGATAACAAATTACAATCAAGGTACATCTTCACTTTGAATGATGATGCAGTAAGTTAAAAGAGTTTCAGACAACTAACCATTGCAGAGTCTACAATTAAGAGTATATTTTTATGTTAGAGATGAAAAACAAAGCAAATTTGATCGAGACGTTCATAATCAAACTTGGACTAGTTCGTAGCATTATTAAGCTAATAGGTTTACACTATGAAAATAATGACATCATTGTACATGAAAAAGATCCAAAGTCGCATCAACAGTCTAAATATGTGCTTAAAAAATTCCATTTAATCAGGAAGAAAGTAGAGTAAAAAGACATAGCATTAGAGTGAGTTCTTACTGAAAAGAATCTTACAGATCCTCTTACTAAGTTGTCGTCTTAAAAGAAGCATGATGGACATATGGATGGTATTAGATACAAAGGTGATTAGCTTTGGTGCAAGTGAGAGATTATTAGTTTATAGTCTTACAACTATTTATCTTTATGTATTTTGTTAATTTTATTTGATATTTAATATTAAAGGTAATATCTTTGAATAATTACAATACAATTAAAATTATGATGGGATAATAATTATAAGATTCAATTTGTATTTATGTATTATTCGTAAATTATTTCTAGTTGTAGTTTCATCAACACAGGATAATGCTGGAATGGTAAAACTAATATGTATTATGTTTATTTCTTATGAAGAAAATAATTGATATCATAAATTAAAATGTAGAGGTACTTAAACAAATATGTAGTGCTTACTAAATACTAATTTTATTAAACTAACACGATTATGAGGATCTCAAATAAAATATAACTTATGCATTTGTGAATTTTCTGATTTTGACGATTGTAAAATTGATCCTTACATTTGAGATTACCAATGTATCTCATGTGAAAATTATTATGTTTTGATGTTACTTATGACTTATCCTATTTAGAGCAGTTCAATTGATAGTACTTAGCTATTTAAGGTAGTTCAATCGATAATATTTAGATATAGTATGAACCATATAAAGATAGATTAATTATAAGTTAATAATGAATTCATCACTCTAAAGAAATTAAAGAGAATTTGTTATTGCTCTTGATTAGTAATGATAAATTCTCTCGTCAAAGTGAGATAAGATTTAAAAAGATGTTTCAAATACTAATTATAAATCAATTACTAATTAACAAGAATAAACTTGATTAAATTTTAAAAAGTAGACATTATATTCATACTTTATATGTCAAATTAAAATATTAGATGATGAAAAGATTAAATTATACATCATAACCTTGTATAAATAAGTTGAATTTAACCACTTTGACATTTATAATATTTGAGTAGTTATGACATATTGTCACAAGTTAATCTTAATATATTGTCATAAATTGTTTAATTAGAGATCTAAAGATAAATTAAAAGGAGTTATAATTATGAATTAGAATCATAATTTATAATTACTACTAACATATTAGGAAACTAATGAGTTACATATAAAGAGCAGTTAAAAATTAATTTAAAATGAATTAAATTGATAAGTTTGAAAATTTTTATGATCAAATATAAGTACTAAAATTAAACTTACTGATTATAACCAGAGTAAGAAATTTGACTTTAATAAGAGGAAAACTCTTTCAGCCTTTCTCGACGGGTAGGCTCTCTTGTCTTCACCTCTTAAAAATTAAGATCTAATTGGAAAATTGTAAATTTTATTTTTCAGCTTTACTCAGATCAGATCATGATATTTTCCCAACAGATTCTTTAAAGAGTTATGTCCTATCAAAGGTTGAAAAGACAACGTTAAAGTAAACAGGATATAGGTAACCCCAAGGTGTAGGTAAGTTGGTAAGGGGTTCTCCTAGTTTAAATGAGGTCACGAGTTTGAACTGCCCTCATGTATGTAGCTGTTTAAAACTTGAAGTTAGAGCTTTACCTCCTGCAAGGGACCTACCCGGCTCGAGAGGAGATTAGTCTGGGAGTGGATGACTTAAAGGTGTCATCCCATATTTAGGATCCTCCTAGGACACCTCGTAGATAACTATTAAAAGAAAAAGATATAGATACAAATGAAGCTATTTGAAACTATGCACAATTATCCTAATTAAACTCTAAAATCTCCGTTTTCTCCACCTTGGGTCAGAGAAGAAGCAGTAAATGAAGGCGCCACAATAACAGAAGAATAAACCTTGGAAGTAAAACCTTCAAATGATGGGCCACACAGGTTTGCTGAAACCATCTTGGTCATTGGTTTGGGTGAGCCCGCACCATTGAGGTTTTGTCCCCTTTGGTCTCCTAGGCCTCCTTACTTCATCCGCTTGGAAAATTCGGGAGTTGAACCTGGGACCTCAGGGTTTTGTTAGGTGCAAGACCCACGCCCCTCACCACTGAGCTACGTAGCTCAGTGGTGAGAGGCGATCACTTAAGTGCAACAAAACCCTGAGGTCACAGGTTCAAGCGACAAGATCCGCGCCTGGCAACCAAAGGGGACAATACTAATTTGCTTGGTTGAGGTTCAACAGACAAGATCATCTAGCCCAACCAAACTAGTCATAAAGACCATAGCACATACGTCGATTGTGTTCATCCGTCGTAGTTGATCATGAGCAAACGATGGTATCTTCAACAACCGCATCAAAGTCCAAGGAATAAGCTTGATTCCCTTTACTGTGAATGCCTACGGAAACCTTGGGTTGATTATGATGATGTGTAACATCCCACCCCCACATGAAGGGTAAAATAGTAAATTGTCATAGGATGTGATTGATAGGGATTACTTAGTATTATTCATACCTAATGTGATATATTTGTCTTGTGAAAAATGACAGTGTTGCACATGAAAATATGGTACATGCATACATGACATTTCCGGTTTGCGTGCCTAAGACAATTTTATTGGGATTAACGTGGTTAATGGGTTTAAAAAATTATTCTGAGTGTGCCATAAATTGTTTTCTATTTTAAGGAATTTTCGGGAATTTTTAAGGGTTCTTGCCCGGACCGGAAAAATTTTCAACGGGCTGACTGAGTGAATTTTTCTATACTAAAAAGGACTGCCTAATGGCATTGAATTATTGGGTGAATAATTTTGAGAATTGTTATAGAGTCATTAGCATTAGTGGGATGAAAGATTAATTTGGATTAGGGTTCTTTTATTACAAATTCATTAAATTGATTCTTGTCTTTTTGTTATTAATTGCCAAGTGTCATGACACTCTTGGACTCATTTATTATTTGGTTCATTCACTTCATCCACGATTCTTCTCCTTGAAACACCAAAAAAATCACTTTGAAGGCTTATTTCTCCCTTCATCCGTAGCCTCTTCTCCTTGCTTCTTTGATGGTCTCTTCTTCTTCTTTTTCTTCTTCTTCTTCTTGTTAATCTCCACCCACACCAAAGCTCTTATATTTCCCTT